>CAMPDV010000109.1:600000-773526 GCA_946699065.1 Loxodes magnus
ATGAAGATTAAAAGCTAAATACTAAGAGTTGTTTATAAAATAGTATAAAGATAACTAAACCTTGCAAATTTCTAATTTAGAAATATATCTTTATATAAATAACCTCTGTATCTTAAATACTTCATACTACATCATAGCACAAAAGCTATATTATAATAAGTTATATACCAGATTTATAAAAAGAGGTAGCTACTCTGTAACTATTTTCCTTTTTAAGGTTTATTTTATTTATATTTTTATATTTTAAATCTTCTTCTCTTTTCACTGAACCTAAAAGATAAAAAAGGTTAAGTTTTTCTAAAAGAGCTCTATACCTTTTATAGTTACATTTATTTTAATTAATTACCAGGAGTAAGATAATAGCTTTACCAATAAGATTTATTTTTCTTTAAGACATCTCCTTTAAATTTTATTTTTAAGCCTCTTCAAAGCAGAAAAATACTAAATTAGAAAACTATTTCTTTATTTAAATGCCAAAGAACATTAATTTGAATAGCTCCTAAAATAAAAATAATTAGGCAAAATTAAATATTTTATAGGCAAATTTAGCATAATAACTAATAAAGATGATTTAGGATTTAAAATTATAACTAAACATTAAATTTAGATTCTTATTATCTAAATTAATGAAAAATAAATAGTTAATAATACAGAATTACTAATAGTAGTTAGTTGCTATTAAGTAAATTGTATCAATCTTAGGACTAAATAGAAAAGTTATAATAAATCATTAACATTTATTATTTATAAATTAGCCTTTTAAATATTATTTTTATAATTTAATTTTTAAAATACTTTATCCTTTGTTATTTTTCACACTATTCTTGAAATCCTGTAACTCAGATTTTCTACATCAATTCTCAGAGCAAAAAACTTATTCTAATTAAAAAAAAAAGAATATGCATATCTTTCTTTTGTTTTAAACCCTGACAAATAATAAGAATCATGCTTAAATTCTACTTATTATCATTATTAACCGTTTCTCCTATATATTTTTCTTAAATTTTCATTCTCAAAATTTTTAGTGCCTCCTACTATAATAAAAGGATCTAATTTAACTATAGGTTAATAAACCGCTTCAGGAAGATTGAATAAATGCTTGTTTCATAAATCATTCTGAATATTATACTTTCATATATCATTTAATATTTATTTATTTTAATTTAATCCTCCAAATGAATAAATATTTTCTTCTCTATTATCTGTTGCTAATGTCTGTTGTGATATTTCAAAAGGAAATAAAGAACACTACTATCAATTATTCTAACTTGATACTCTTAATTTTTCTACTGTTTTAAGTAACTAAAAATTAATTAAAATTCCTCCTACTACATAAATAAAATCTTAAGCAGCTGCAATTCCAAATGCATATCTTCCCTAATTAAGATTATTTAGCTATTTACCGTTTCCTTCAAAGTCAAACTGCCAAGTTTCTTTTATTCCTTATAAATTTAATCATCCTCCAATTAAGAATAAGCTATTTTTATATTCAATACTTCTACTAAAACCGGGGATTGTAAAATTTATTTTAACTCATTTAATTTATTCTGTTTCTATATTGAACAATAAAAGATTTTAATTCTCCCATCCAAAAAAATGAATATATTTAGACTGCTATTAATTCTACTAAGCTAAGTTTATTA
The DNA here is from genome assembly GCA_946699065.1 of Loxodes magnus. Taxonomy (NCBI): domain Eukaryota; phylum Ciliophora; class Karyorelictea; order Loxodida; family Loxodidae; genus Loxodes; species Loxodes magnus. Next base: position 601,644 of record CAMPDV010000109.1, read on the forward strand.
CCTGTATCTCTTTCTAAATATTTTCTTAACCAATAATTTTAATTTTTCGTTGGTAGTATTTATTTAGTATTGCTGGTAAAAGCTTTTTAGTGATAGAATAGAATTATTATAAATAGGTAATATGTTGTAAGTTTTGTATTAGATGTGGTTGAAAATGTTATGAAGGTATTAGATTTAAATATTAGTAGCTAATTATTTATAGCAGCTAAGTTATTTTCTTTTATTTGCTTATAATTTACTTCTTTATTTCGTCTAATTTCTACACTCTTTAGTTTTTCTTCGTCTTATATTCTTCATTCTATTACAATATACTCACCCATTCATCATTTATAGGTAAATCTTCAAATCTAAAACTGAAAACCTTATAACAAATGCAGCAGCTAATTTAATTTTGTAAATAATATTAAGTCTTTAAGCATAAGCTACAGAAAGTATGACTGCAAGGCAAGACGGTAGGAATAGCATTTGTTAAGTTAAACGGATAAAAGCAGTATGAGCATGGTTAGATAACTTACATTTGATTATAAAGTTGATAAGTAAAAGTAGAAAGGTATTATTATAACAGATTTAATAAGTAATTAAATGTTAGTTTGATAAAATTAATCTTTGATATTGATATGCTAATTAACTAATTGCTAACTAAAAGAGCTAGGGTTATCATTAAATAGAGAAAATGCTTCCTCAAAATAAAGGCGATAGAAGTTTTTATATTCATTGCTCAACTGTGCAGGTCTTCATCTTAATCAATTTCAAACCGAGATCATTCTTCTTTCTCTTCAATTCTCTAAGTTTTTTCCGACTTCTTGTAATTTTTTTCAAGCTTCTCTAAATAAACTTTAAGGTTATCGTTGTTATTTTGAAGCTAATTATTTTGCTACTTTTAATTACCAAGATCCAGTTGGTTAGTGTCACATTTTAATCAACTAATACCTGCTTCTTTCTGTAATAACTCTAAAGCAGTTACAATATAATATAACCTTAAATATTTTATTCTTTTTGATGATTCTCAAGCACTTTTTTTCACTTCAGATATTATCTCAACTAAATTTCCAGTCTTTTAACAAAATAACAACTTTTTATTAAGGGCTTGCAGTAAAATTTAATTGTTTTAATTATTGTTGATTTCCATGTTATCTGTTTGAGATATAGCTATGTTAATCTAATTCTATTACTACATATTTATAAATTTTAACTAAAGAAATAAGCTAAATTATATTTATAATCACTTCTTTTTTCCTTTTCATCCATTCTGCAAGCCAAATAAAAAAATAAGTTAAAAATTATAAAGTTAACTATCATAAAAGCAAAAAATAAAAAAAATGGTTGAAGGTTTCAAGTCAGGCTTCTATACCACCTCTTCCTAAGCCAAAAAGGAAGGGAGGAAGCAAGAAACCAAGTCTTAATAATCTTAACAATCTTCTCTATCACAACCTTAACCAACACTGAACTAACAACTTGGAATCTAACAAAACGAACGAAAGCCAACCTTGAAGAATATACACACGGAAACTCCAATCTCAAGTGAGAAACTGAGGAAACAGATGAAGTTGCTCTCCACCAGGAGGTATCAGAGTTCAACCCTTCTGGCCAGATGAGGATGGAGTAGCTCATCAAAGTGGTACTGAATCTCCAGGAAGAGGTCAAAAGATTGAAGAAGGACAATGATATGGTGATGACAAAGCTAGACCTAGCAGAAGGAATTGAGTCAAGACTTATGTCATAGGAAAGAGATCTTAACGACTTTTGGAATATCTCACAAAGTCAGACTAACGAATCCTAAAATTAGCCTTAGAAACAGACTGAACTGGATAATATAATCGGAAAAGTAGAAGAGAGATCGTAAACTTTTAAGAAAGAGTAAAGCGAAACTGGAGCTATACAAATGGAAATCGAAGCCTAGAAAGAGCAAACAAATCAAGGAAAATAATTCAAAATAAAAAAGAAATGTTTCTGCTGTGGAAGCGTATGACATTTTTATCGGAAGTGTTAGAAATTCTAATAGAAAAAAGAAACTATTGGATAAAAGAACAACAGAAGAAGAAAAAAGAAGAACCAAGAATGAAAAGAATATATTGGAACCCGGATGATTCAATATACAAGATTAAGATGGAACCAAGGCAAGTTAAAGGAGGGAAAACCTGGAAAAATCCGAGTTCCCAATCTCGCTAAAATTGGGCGACCCGAACTTTTATATTTAACAGCAGGGAGCTCGAACTGCTGTATTCCTGACGGGGTTAGGAATCCCTAAAACGGAAAACTTAAAATTAATATTATTAATTAACTATAATAAAAGCCAAATTTCTTAAATTAAAATTGAATTTATCATAAGTATCAAAGAACAAACACTATGTATAATATAAATGAATTACTTGAGAAGAAGCTTTTTACCTACCTCATCAAAGCAGGAGAGAAAACCAGAAGCACTTTTTCTATCCACGTTTTTACTTTAACAAGTCCTAACTCCTTAAGAAAAACATATATATAGCAAAGAAAAACAAAAAGAAAATTCAGCAAAAAAAGGAAAATAAAAATATTAACGATCATTGGAAAATGAAAAAAATATAACTTAACGGAATCATTGAAACTAGTAAAAAGAAATAATAAATAAACGAAGAAAGCAAAGCATAATAGTTTACTAAAGACCTAAATACCTTTGATTTAGATAATATTGAAAAAGAATAAATGGACTCTTAGTAAATGAAGCAGGTATATATACACTTAAAAAATAATAAAAAACTTGAAGAGAATTTAAACACTATAAGGAATAAAACCAAAAAATAAGTAAAATCTAATATTACATGAAAATAATGAAGAAGTATTTAAAGAAACCGAAAGTTAAAGCTTGAGTCAATGAGCAAATGACAGGATTAGAGATTTATATTTGAATAATGAGAGAGCAAGACGAGAAAAATCGAGTAAAATTAGATTCAAAACTCCAATAAACAAAAGAAAATTTACAGAAGACCTCATAAGGAACTTCATGGAAATAGAAAAACACATTAGAATATTTCATAGACCGAAAAATGTGCTAAATTTGCAATGATACGTGACACTTGAGACGGAAATGTACAAAAAAAGAATTAGAAGTAAATCCTGACGAAAAAGAAACTTCTAGGAATTGAATAAAAAACTAATGAATTTTACACATTATAAAATGAAAAAATTTCAATTATATTTGCTTCTAAATAAGTTAGCAATTGTTATACACTTTTTATTATATTTTCCTTAATTTAGTTATAGAAAATAAAAGAGAGTTAAATAAAATTATAATTATTTTTTGGTTAAAAGTAATTTTTGTAGTAAATTTCATTTTATATTTTTCTTTAAAAAGTTAATTTAGTTAATTTCTTTTTTATATTTTTCCAAATTTATATTATTGAGAAAAAGAATTAAACTGTAATGCTTTATTCGCAAAAATTAAAGATTTTAAACTAATCTTAAAAGAAATTAAAGCTAAATTATTTTAGAAATAAATAATTTATTCTTTATCCAAAAAATAATTATAAAAGATTATTCTAAATAAATAATAGATAAACTAATAATAATCTATTTATTCAATTATATAACTTTACCAAAATATGTCTAATTAATTAGAATATTTTTAATTTTATATAATAAATGTTATATTTTTTCGACTTAAAGAATAATTTTATTTTTAAATAGAAGTAATTGTGAGCAATGTGAAACAAATAAATTTTATTACTTTTCTATAATTTCGCATAACATTTAAGGTATGTATGGTTCAATAATTGTCTGATTCATAAGTAGATGATCAAAGTTATTAAGTCAATATAATTGTCAAATTTTAAAGGTAATATTTTAAAGGAAAAATTAAAAATCTTTAGATATAGATAATATAGATATTTATAGTTAAAATTAATATAAAAGTAAAATTAAAATTAGCATCAGAGAAACTAAATAGAATTTAAGCTTAAATAAGTATTTATGATTTTAATTTAACTAATTAAAAGATTAAATTAAAAGTAGTAATTAATAATATAATTTTAATATCAATATGTTAGCTTAATCAGGAGAAACTCGTCTTAAAAAAGAAGAACTAAAATGGAAAATAATTAATTTAAAAAAATTAAATTTAAATTTAACTAAAAAAGTCTTGAGACATCTTTTCATTATAAGAATTACTTCCTTCAATTAAAGATATTTTAATGTTTTTTAAAAGTTTTTCAACTCAAACATTTTCTGCTTCATCTTCTTCTTCAGCTATATCATCTTCGTCGTCAGTTTATTCATTATAATCTCCCATTTGCTCATCTTTTTCTTCTTGTTCTTCTTTTCCTTCCTCATTTTCATCAATATCTTCATCTTTATCTTGCTCTTTCGCTTCTTTACACTTAGTATTAGAACTTTCTTATTATAAGGCTTTTTCTAATTCGAATAATTCTAATCTCCTTTTAAGCAACATCCTATGGAAAATTTTAATTTGCAGATCAATGTATTCTAATTTGTTTTTTGGAAATTAATTGATATAATTTTGGTAATAGATTATTAATTTTCTAATATCGTATTTTCCAATTTTTACTATTAACCATTCTCGCATATCTATATAATAATTGCATTCCGGAATGTGTTAAAATTAATAAAATCTTCCACACATACAATGGGAATTCTCAACTAAATAATGTCTGTCTTAAAGATCCTTGCGTAAGTTGTAACTTTCTGTTCTGAGTTTGTATATACTAATTATTTCGTTTCTATACTATATATTTAATTATGGATAGGTAATTTACGGGAATTATTATTATTATTTTAATTTTTCTATAAATAACTTTGCAGTGGGCATACTTTTTAGTCTTTTAATAGTTACTTCATAAAATTTATGTTGAATCTTTCTTTTTACATATTTTGCAAATTATTAAAGCTACTATTACATCCTAATTATTAAACTATATATTTTTTAAAACCGCCATAGTTGTTCGAAGGTGAACAACAAGGTCATCTTCATCAGAGGTTGGGAAAGTTAAGTACCCATAATCGACTTTATGTCTTCCTCTGCTTTGGTTTGACCTCGAGACATAAGATTCTTAGACCTTCGACACTGGCTTTGCTTTGCTTGGCTTGGCTTCGTTTATTTTTAATTCTGGAACTAAAAAGAAATAATATTGCGAGCTTCATCAGAGGTGATTGACACATGTCGTCCTCTGCTTTGGTGATGCAATGAGACACATGTCCTTGGACCTCCTGCAAATATTAAAGATTACGAGTATTCTAAAATTATATCAGTATTGAACATTTTTATCAGTACTGAATAATTATACCAGTATTGAACAAGGTTTATCAGTATCTGATAATTTTATCAGTATCTGATAATTTTATCAGTAAGAAACATTCTTGTCAGTATGAAACATTTTTTAAAGAGCTGCGCACCAACGAGAGCGCTACGCGCTCTGTGATCAAATTTGTTTATTTATTATAATATCTATTTCGTAATATTCAGATAATCTTGTTACTTAATCTCTATATTAATATCCTTCTTATCAATTGTTCTTAAAAAGAGATCCTATTGTTGACAAAGGAAGATTAATATTTTCTTATCGTATTTTGTAAAAAAAATAAAAAAAAACTCAGAGCCATTATATGCTTAAATGAAATTCGGTTAAGATCTATATAGCAAGACTCATCAAAAGTATTTTCAAGTGCTTAAAAAGCTTTTCTTCTATTAATCTCATGCTTTTATCAATTTTATTTAATATTGCAGTAATTCCATTTTAGATAGCCACCATATTCAACTTTAGGGAGTGTGAACATTCGGCACAAAGTCTTAAAATGTCTGGATGTCACATTATTATGCCTAGATAATGTAAATACTGCCCTTTTCATAGCAGACAGATAAATGATTGATACCAATTTGCATTGATTAATTAAGTCTTTTTTAATGAAGAATTACTCTTAAATATAAATTTGCTATTTTTATGTATATCATGATTTCCAATCTTCAAGTTTATTTTTTTCTCTTTTTTTTATGCTTTTTTAGAAACTGAATTGCTTCACACTTGGATGTATTTATTTTAAGTTAAGTTCAATTAAAAACTCTGTTTGTTTCATCTATTAATGATTACATATTTTTTTTAGATTTTGAAAGGAGTATTAAATCATCTGCCCATCCTCTGCAATTGAAAGTGTTATTGGAGTTATTACACTTGAGTCCAATACTATTTCCTTTACTTTCTATATGTCTGATAGCAATATCATAATATAGCAACGCTAATACTGGTCCATGTGAACTTCTTACATTACTCCATTGTTTTATTTTAGCTTTTTAGAATAGCTTCCATCTATAAAGAATTAAGAACTTAGATTTTAATAGAAAGATTCAAGTGCTAATATAAATCCTAAAGGTAATTTAACACATCTCAGCTAATCAAAAAGCAATCTTCTTTCTATCGAGTCAAATATTTTCTCCACATCAATCAAAATAGCTATTAGTTTAGTTTTCTCTTTGACTTACCTGTAAAAATGTAAATCGATTAATCACAACTTGGGAAAACATAATGAAAGAGTAAAGCAAAGTAATTTAGCAAGAAATGTCGATAATATCACCCTCAGAAGCATTTGCTGAGAAGATGCATCTTTTTTATGAAACTGGGAAGAATGAAAGCCAAGAAAATATGAAGAAAAACGACTAAATCATGAATAACTCTTAACGGAATTTATAAGAGAAATATAGTGAGTTCAAGAAAAGGTTTATCCTTGTATAAGGAAGAAGCAAACTTTCAGTTTTTTGGATTAAGCCGAAAAGCACAAAATAATTTTTAATTTAATTTAAGTATATAATTGCATTATGTAAAAACAAAATAAATAAGAGATTAATAACAGCATATAATAATAAACAATAAAAGAAAAATATAACTCTAGCAAATAAAAGTTTGTTATTAAGCAGTATTTATTATATTTAGGTATATCAATTAATATTATAATTAATTTTTGAACTTAAGTTAAGCACAGCACATTTAAAAATATTAAAAAGGATAATTCAAATAAATTTAAATTTTAAGGTAATTTACAAAAGCACATTATTTAAAATCTAAATATAATGATTTCTATGAAATAAAACTTGATCACATTTTTTCAATTCTAAAAGAAAAATTCAGATTCTTAAGTCAATGAATCATTCTATAAATCAGGAATCAAAATATCAAAAGCTTAAATAATGCTATATCTTTTACTAAAAAAATGTTTAAAAAATTTATATAAAAGAAATTTTTAAAGTTAGTGTAAGGCTCTCAATTGCTAAAGATTATTAAGATCTTATTCTAAACTATAAACTTTATTAAGTTCAGTGATTATTAGGCTTTTTACATAGAATAATTAGAACCTTCGTAATATCAGAATAAGTTATTGTAAATACCTAATAATTTCTTTCTCACAGATCTTCCTTAACTTCTTCTTAGGATATCAAATACACTGCATTCTAAATACTTTGAGATTTTAATTGTATTTTTATCTATTGAGAAAAGCTAAGGATTCTTTATTCTAAAAAATTGCTAAACTAATTAACCCTAAAATAATTTATTTATCTTAGCTTAAACCTTGTAAGAACTAAAATACTAATTAACTTAAAAAAGTCTAAATAATATAAAGACATTTAAGAGGAAAATATAATCTAATAAAAGAAAAAAAAATTGAATTTTAAATCTAAAGAATTTTGACATTTATAGCTGTAAGAAATGCTTATTTGAATTATAGACGTTAGAAAATGTTTTTTTAATATAGTCTTGATCTAAATTTTTTATCTTCTTGTTAAAGACTCATCTCTCATCTCTCATCTCTTTTTTCTTTTTCAATTCTAATAATTCTAGTTTTCTTGATATAAATTTCTTGTGAAATATTTTTATTTATAAATCTAAATAATACAATTAAGACTTCGGAAAGGCGTTTATTAGTCCTTAATCATATAATAAAAGGCGTCTTAAGTTATAATTCCAAATTATTTAAGATAGAAATTCTCTTATATTAGAATAATATATATTTAAAAATGTACTCGAATGTCTCAAAATCTTCACACATAAAATAAAGATTTAAAATAGGATAATGACGATCTTAAAGAGCAATTCGAAAATTATAAGATTGGATTCTAAGTTTATATATACTGATAATTTCTTGTCTAAATTATTTGTTCAACTTAGTGCAAGAAATTACTGGAAATTGGTTAAGATTACTAAACTGCTCAGTGGTTGCCCAGAAACTTCTTGAATTGAAAAGGAATAAATTGAGAAACTAAATAAAGCTATAATCAAACAAGAAGAAACTATCTATAATCTGACAAATTAAATTCGAGGAATCATTACTACTATGAACAACTCGATCTTAAAATATATTAACTCAAGACAATGTAAGTAAATAATAAATAAATCACAAGAAATAAATTTGATCCTAATTTTAACTGCCTCCATCATCAGTTGTATCAATGTAGATTGAAAATTCTCAAAAAAATTAATAATCTTTCAATCCTAAAAAAACAGAAGAAGAAAATAGAAAAGAAACAACTTAAATAAACACAAGCATTAAAAACGTTGAAAAAATTTGAATATAAGAACTCAAAATAAAATAGAATAAAAATTGCTGATACTGTAGATCATAATGACATTTTCTAAGAAGATGAAAAAGATTTTAAACTAAACAAAAAATTGAAGAAAAAACATTAAGAAATTGATCAAGACTATATGTAACAAATGAAGGAATATATAAAAGAAAGTTTTTTTAGAATTTTAGCATGGAGTCAGTTCAAAAGAGTTCTCTTCTCAATAAATAAGACCTTGGACCCAACTGCGCAAAAAAATAGTGGCAGCTGATACCAGGTTTCAAATTCTGTGATTGGCAAACTATTTTATTAACATTTAAGTACATTATTATATAAAGCTAATTATGAAGATGAAATATTAGATTTGTTATGCTTTAAAGATAAAAATTTATTTATTTCCCCTTTATTTAAAGAATTTCTTGAACCTATTCGTTAATAATACTTAAGATTTTACATAATAGATTGATTTAAAAATATAAATCTGAATATATTATAATATATGCTGCTAATTAATATTTAATGATTTATAAAGCAAAATATATTTCTTTTTAATTATAATTTTTATTATAAGCAGTATAATACTTTGCTATGCTAGAACTTTTTATTAATAATTACTACAAAATTTATATTTTAAGTTTATTAATCTAACTGGCATATTTTATAATTAGATATTAAAAAATTAGATAATATGGAATAAAAGCAGGATAATAAAAGTATGTTAGCATAATTAAAGAAGAAGTATAGATATGATAGATGTATTTAGAAGTGTAAATAGTAAAAGTGTTAAGTTAGAATATAATAGTAAATAGTAGAACTAACTAATGTATAATATAAATCTTATTATGTTTTGTATATGATCTATTTATTTATTCTTATTATATTGTAAATAAACTTTAACCATCCTATTAAATTAACTATTTCTATATCATCCTATTTATTACTTTTAATTCTATCTTACTAACTATACATCATATCATACTTATTTTACATCCATACTATCAGTTTATTAATATAACATATTTATCATCATTCTACTATCTCACATCTAATTTCCATTTATTATCTTTACACCATTTATTATCTTTTAAATAATACTAAGCTTCTTTAATTAATTAATTTCAACTAAAAAAGTTTTTGGACCGGAAACTCCTTTCCGATTGCACGACCCGACGCTCTCTTTTTATGGAATAACGGGGATATCCTGTTGTGCTCCAGGCACAGCTGCTAGGGAGCTCCATCGCTATGAACAACCAGGCTTCAAGCCCCTACCAAGAGCGGATAATCTCAAAGACAGTGTTCCCTTCAGAAAATGACTCTGACCAGGGACTTTCTCAGCGACAGGAAAGGAACTTGTTCCTAGCCATAAAACCAGAAAGTGTTGTCACGAAGGTCATTCTCAGCTCTCACTATCTTTTCAATTATATACTAAGCTTCTTATTTGTTAGGATTAAATCTAATTAGTTTTAAAGAAAGGGAATTATAAAGATAGTCGAAATAATAAGTAATTTGGAACAGATGGTATAAAAGCAGAATTTATCAAATATGCTAATATGCTAATACAGGATTTCATCTTGTATTATAAAGGTTCATGAATAATATGCTGAGAAATTATACCATCACAGATTGCCTCAAACATGTAAGAATTTTACAACTTGTAAAAATAGTCTAAAGCAATTGTAAAAATTTTACACAATGCGCTTATAAATGTAATTTTAAAAGATTATGGTAAAGTCCTAATTTAAAGGATCTATGGCTATACTTATTAACGTAAAATTAAACATCCTTAATAATAAATGTTTTTGAAGAGAAGAAAAATGGTGCTTCATATATAATTTTATAGTCAAATATATAATTACATAAAAGTTAATGAAGATCAAAGTAACTACAAGCAATTCTTAAAGATGAAGAAAAGATATTTAACACTATTAATAGAAGTCTTTTGCTTAATTATTTGTGTAGAATAAACTACATCAGGCCCTAAAAAATTACTTTGAGTCATTTTTTAATTATAAAGATGATATATATGCTTTAGATTGTATATTTTCAAGAAAATTAAATATAGTTAATAATTGGAATGCTAGATATAAACAAAGGCAAAACAATAAAAAATAATTTTTTGATATTCTTAAAAGTATTTCAACTTTTTTTCTTATCTTTAGATTTTTCTGGAGACTAAATACGAAAGTTTTTAAGTTTCTATAGCCCTTCCCCTGGCTGTCTTTGACTTATTCTATCGTCTTTATAATATTTTATATCTTTTTCTTTTATATGTTTTCTATTTTGTTAGTATGTTATCTTTTTTTCTATCCTTAGCTTCAAATGTACCTGCCATTTCTTTTTATTCTCCTATTTCTTCCGGTAGTTTCCGTGTTTTTTTAAAGTTGCTAAATTACTAACCTTTTCTAAAAATACTTGCGATAGATGATATAATATCATCTTTCGTTTCTCGTTTAACTTTAAATCTTGAATTTTTTCTTTTTCGATTATCATTTAGTTCTTTTCTTGCTCTTTTAATTCCATTAATATTTCATTTTTTACTAAGATTCTTAGTTTTCTCCTTTACATTGCTCAATTCTTTCCTCTTCTATTACTAATTTTTAGTTTTGCTACTCTAATCTTGTGAAATATCTCAAAAGGAGTTTAGGTCTCTTTCTTAAACTATGATTTTCTATTTCCTCTGCTATTTAATTTTTTTCATTTATTTTCTATTTATCTTTCTTCAGCTTTTTGACCTCTTCCTGAATATCCAACATCTCTTTAATCAGCTAATCAAAACTTATTTACTGCTCGGTTATGAAATCAGATATTTTTGAGTTAATTATATTTTTAGCCTATTTCCAGACTTCTCTTCAATGATGGAAGTCTTGATTTAGTGGGTAAACTTTGCTATGCCCTTTTCCTTGTCCTAGGCTTTCTAGAATGTTGCCAACTTCTGTTTTTTTGGAGCAACAAAAAATTCTGATCTGATCTATGGTATCTTTTTTTAGTAAAGAATAAAATAAAAAAGAAGAATAGATAATAAATTATTAACATAATATATAGCTATAAAAGAAGACTAAAATAAAGGAATAAAGAACTGTTCATATAAGCTAAAATTAATTTATTTATAGAAATAATAGCACAAATAGTTATACCAATTCAAATAACAAAAAATGATAATGAAAAAGATAGTGAGAGATGAGAAATTTCATAAATTTACTCTTTAAACAATTATTATGAGTAGTCTTTCTTTTGTTCTAAATTTTCAGCAAAGTTTAAGAAAAAATATTGATTTTTTTAAATAAATTTCCTTTTATATAATTTTACATCTTTTACTTTAACATTTTTAATAATTTTAGCATTGACAATTTAAATTTTATTAATTTTAGGATTTAATATTTTTGCATATGCTGAAAATTATAAAATAAAAAAGATGTTTTATAATATATTTAAATTAAAATATCTGTTATTAAAAATTTTCCAGTAATGCTTTATTAATTAACAACAAAATATTCAAAAAACAAATTTGAAATGCTTTTTTCATAAAATTTTGTTCCTATATTTTAATATTAAAAAGCGCTTTCAAAGGATTATATTCTTCTTACTTCTTTTTTATTTATCGATATGGAAACTAAATTCCATTTAAAATATTTTGAATCATTTTTAAATTTTCTAGATTACCACTTTAAAAATTTTTAGTCATAATGATTGTATAAAAATTATTTCTTACAAAGTTTTATTCACTGAAGGAAAAATCTCTTATTAAGTCAAATAAAAGTTAAACATTAGTATTAATTTAGAAATTAAAAATAAAGCTTAAATTAAAAATAATTATAGATTAAATATATTTCAATAAATATTAATAGTCTTAAAGCTATTCTTTTATTGTTATTTAATTCTATTAGCATTTTAGCTTATTTTGGATATTTTTGAATTTTCTTTATAATTTAAAATTATTCATTTTGCATTTTATTATTGATTTAAATGATTATGCTTTTCATATATGAGATTTGCTAATCATTTTAAATTAGCTATTTTTATGTAAGATTTATTTATTTGCTGCTGATGAATTAGGAAAAAGATAGTAAAACATTAAATTAATTACTTTAAGCAAATAGAAACGTTAATACCTATAAAAATTGAGAAAAAGCAATTCTCAAAAAAAGAATATAATTGTATTGATATTACAACAACCTGGTATTTTATATTATTAATGCAACAAATATAAATTAATCTGAAATAAGCATTAAATATCCATTAAAATTCAACAAGCTTTACAGCAATTCTAATAGAATTTACAGACATGAGCATCCTTATTGCAACAGAACTGAAATAAAAATAGATAATGAAGGAGGAAATAGAAGAACTAAAAAAAAAAAAAAATTCTAAAATTTAAAATAGGATTTATAAACGAAAAAATAAAAAAAATAAAGAAAAAGCCTTTAATAAAAATAATTTATTAGATTTAATAACGAGGAAATATCCATAAGGGATGTGAAAACCAGACTTTTATGGACGAAGAAGAGCTATATTCGTAAGAATAAAATCTTTATTAAACAGGGAAAATTCATAAGAATGAGTTCTGTTAACCAAATTATCTTAGTTAAGTTTAAATTAAAAAGTTTATTATTAAATAAATTAAAAAAACAATTTAAAGTTATAAAATTTAATAAAAGTATATCTATCGTACTTAGCAAGGCATATAAAAAACTTTTTTCTTAATTTTGTTGTATATTAAATTTAATTATATTTAGAAACTTAATATCAGCTAGTGTTCCATCTCATTTAATATACATCACATTAGAAATTCAAATAAGAATATATACTATAGAAAAATTGAAAGATAAAGAACTCAAAATTTTATAAAGTATCTAACTGATTAAATAATTTTAGGTTAGTTTAATTAAATTTAAATAATTTAAGTGTTTTCTATTCTTTTTTATAGTACTTAACAGAAATAATCTATAGTAATCTTATTTAATTATTATTAATATTTTCCTTTTTATTTTATTTATTTGTAAATATTTAAATTAATTAAATATTTTTTCTTTTATATATTTTTTTATAAAAAATACATGATTTAAGCTTACTAAGATTAGATCAAAATGACAAAAAATTAAACTAAACTTAGTATTAAAAAAAAATTTCCTAAAGCTTTTTTACTTCAGAAAAAGGTAAAAGTTTGGAAGGAGTGTAGCTTTAGAAGAACTTGGTACCATGGAAGGACTTTTACATCAAATTTATAAAATGAAAAAAATTGAAAAAAGGATGAAGCCATCTTCAATCTGTCAGAAAGGATCAGAGAATTACTCTCGAAAATAGTAGATTTAAGTCAGGAAACGTAATGACTGTGTAGGTAATTAATATAAAGCAGTATCATTATAAAATACTAACTTAAAAAAATCTCAATCAAATATTTGCCAATATGATTAAATGGAAATATCAGATTTTGAAGAATAAAAAAGAAGAAAATGAAAAAATAGATCAAGTCCAATAAGCATAACAAATGATTGACAGAATATAGCGCCTGGAAAATGAGATTATTTCCAAGAAGAAAATTTTTAGGGTAAAAAATGCTGATTCTGCTAGTAAAATTCCCACTTATATAAGAAAAGCTAAAGCTATTGGAACTTAAAAAAGCAAGAAAGCTGAAGAACGTAAAACAAAAAGACTTTGAGTGACAGAAAATGGAACATACAAGAAAAATACTATACATGAAATCATAACAAGAAAATATATGTGGTAACCATTAAATTTAAAAATAATCGTGGTGTCCATCCACGAAAAAAATAGGCCGATAATTTTATCTGAAATTCCATGAATAAAACCTTATTTATATTTTTATAGAATAACTTTTTTTAATTTTCTTGGTAATTTAAATCTGTTCTGAAATCTATCAAATTATTCTTCCTTCCATAGAATCCCTTTTCTTAAATAAAAAAATACAACTAAATTTTATTAATTTAATTTTCTGCAAAAGAATCTTATGTGAAATATGAAAGTAAGCTACATAACACTAAATATCTTTTTTACTAGATAAACTAATGCAATAGCAAATCTCTTACTTTATTTCCGGTCTATATGGATAATATTTAAAAATAATTATTAAATGTTAGCAAAAAATAGTTCAAAAGTAAATTTAAATTTTTAAGAACCTCATAATATCATAAAATACAATATCAATCCATTTACTGCAAATATTTTGATAAGGTTCATAAGTTTACTAAATATTCTTTTAACTGTATTTTTGAATTTATCTGCATAGTAGTCCTAAATGTGGTCTAGCTATCTAACTAAATTTTTAGAATATAAAATTAGTATGAACATGCTTATTTACCATTGGCTTAGATTCTAAGTATCTTACTAGAATAGATTAAATATTTGGTTTCAATTGACATTTTATTTCTAATTTTAAGTGCAATGGATTTATTTAAATTAGTACATTCAAAAATAATAAAATGACCGGAGATTGCAATTCAAATTGCTTAATTTTCAGTTAAATTCTGAAAAACTGTCATAGTTTTCAGTCTGAAAGCTTATTATATGACTTGATAAAATCTTATGATATGGTAATCTTATTTAGCTAGAATCTTTAACTAGATGCATCTATTAAGGATCAAAAGACATTCAGAAAGGTTGAATGTTAAACTTTAAGTAGATTTATAAATTAATTACGTAAAAACAAGCTGAAAGAGTAAAGACCTTCATAAAATTTATTAGACTAGTTAACTAAAGGAAAAATATAAGAATTCTTTTTACAGTTCTATTAAGGAAATTAAAATTATAGCTTGATTTAAAGATTTCCTTATATGGATAACTCATCAACAAAAAATTTTATAAAGTATTAGATAAATGAAGCAAATTCTTCTGAAGAAAATCATATTGAGATTTCAAGTTAAAGAACTTTACTGATCAAATAAAGTAAAAAACTTAAATTTTTAAAAAGTATGAAACTTAAAGGAGGAGGCTGTTGTTGCTCGAAGCAAAAAATCATAAATTTTTAAGACTAAAGCAATCAAAATTAGTAGAGTACTTAGTAAACTGAAAAATAAAATTAAAACTAGAAGATAAATAGTAAATATGGAATAAATGAAGATATTTTAGGAACTGAGGATTTAAATACTTATTAAGAAGGACTAAAACTCTTATAAGAAGGCTTAAAGCAGTTAAAGATGGAATTAATTCTGCAAGGAATATAAACCATTCAAAAAAATAAGTTAGCCAATATAAATGATCCTTTGGTTCTTATAAATCAATTTATTGAAATCATCTCCCACAAATATACTGAAGGGTGGTCTTAACTCTTGAGGGAGTAGCTTGTAAAAAATCTTCCTGAGTTATTGGATAAGTTACTTAAGAAAAATGAGTAAATTTCTTCTAATAATGTAGAAAAGAAGAACGTATAAGACTTCTTTATAAGTGCAAAGACGAAGGAATATATTAAGCTAAAAATCTAAGATGGATTAAAGTTAGTTAATTTAAAATAAATAGGAGGTCCTGAACTAGATTTCTATTTAAGATATAGTTTGATGATTTTAGAGAATATTCCAGATAACCAAGAAATTTAATATTTTGGTATATTCTGTAAGATTTTAAAAGTCGTTTAATTGTCAGTCGCCTTATCCTTTGGAGTTGGAGCAGTTGATACTGAGGTACTCGCTATTATAAAGGACTTTTTTGTATGGGGGAATGATTGAATAAATGGAAAAACTCATTAGAAAAAGATAATTAGAATAAGAATCTTAGATTCTCTTGCATATGACTTAGCAAGGCAATATTCCTAAGTAAATTTTGAATAATTTAAAAATATTATATTGAAAGAAAAGCAAGATTTAAGATTTAGAGCCTGCTATCTTTTAAAGCAAATGATAATAAATCCTAAAGCTAGTCCAGAATTAATTGAGAAATCGTGCTAACTTTTAGAATAATTATGTAATGATAAAGATTGGTAGATTCGATACTATGCTTTGAAAAATTATTAGAACTAAGCATTGAAAAGAACTAATTAGCTTGTACAACTAAAGAAAGAATAATTAATCAGAAAAAAGAAAGTTTAAACTAAAACATTAATGAACATTAGATAATAATAGAATTACTAACAAATCCAGAGCATTTTATTTAGTTTACAAAAACTATGGAAGAGAATTGACTGGCACTTAAGGGTGTAGAGAGCAGTATCTACTAAAATATGATAAGATACTTGAAAGATGAAATTTAAGAGAAGTAAAAATATTACGTTAGTTTATTATGTGCTCCTAATTTGAGTTCTTAGACCTAATACGATTTTTAAGAAGAAATTTAGAAATTTTTAGACAATGAAAATAAAACAGGACTATTACTTCTGGGAGATTCAGGTTCAGGAAAATCTTTATTCTTGAAAAACTTAGCGTTAAAGTATCTTGAGTAAAAGCATGAATACTTACCAATTTACGTATATCTTCCAGCTATTTAATAATTTGAAGACAATTTAGTAGAGACAGCTTTAAATAATTATTAAATTGAAAGTAATCTTAAACTGATGTTTAGGAAAATACTGTTCTTATTCGATGCATATGATGAATTAGGATTATATAAAGCTATATTCAACTCTAATAAAATAAACCTTAAATATCCTCATGCAAAGTATATCATTACATGTAGGATAAACTATGCTTTATAAGCTGAAAGTTATTAAAATTACTTTTCTCCTTATAAAGATGAAAAAGCGTAAACGATAGAATTAGAAGAACTATATATTAAACCTTTTGATAAAAGTTAGATAGAATAATATATAAAGTTAGTCATAGGGAAGTAAAGCTAGCAGTAAAATCAAACTCAAAATGAGAATGAAAAGTTAAAAGAAGAGCAAGAAAAAATAAAAGAAGCAGTTAGTTTTATCTAAAATATTCCAGGTCTGATGGATATTTTAAATAACCCTTTTTTGCTATTTATATGTATGAGTGAGGAAGAAATATTAGAGTATTTAAAGAGTGGAAAAGATTAAAAGGTATAAAAGGCAAAGATTTATGAGATCTTTATAAATAAATGGAATGAAAAGGCTTAGTGGAAATTGGAGAATCTAGGTTACGAAATGAAAAAAATCAAGTAATAAAGAGTATTATTTGAGGATATTTAGATCAGTGCGGCATATTAAATGCTAAAAGGTTAGTTAGAGTTGGGAAGTATGGATTAATCAAGTCAAAAGTGAATTGAGTAATTTACTGAAAGTTCAAACCATCTAGGATGTTTAATATAAATAAAAGAGTAAAATTAATCAAAGAGGTTTGAGTTTATACATGCTTCAATACGAGATTTTTATGTGGCAAGGGATATAGTGAATTCAATACAATCTTAAGAGGGGGGTGGAAGCATTCAAGAAAATCACAATTTAAATAAATTTTCGATAGTGGATAATAAGGAGATCTAATAATTTTAAAGGAGATCAATAGCTCATGTGAATTCTAATAGAACTTATTGAAGATAGTAAAAGAAACAAAAATGAATAAGAACTTATAAATAGCTGGATCAAACTGTATAACCATATTGAATTGAATGAATTATTAATTTATTTAATAGAATCTCTCAAATATTCAAGTAGCTGAGGCATATTTGAGTGATTCAGTATTTGATGGATGTGATATGAGTAATTCTAATCTAACTAAAGTGAATTTCAGTAGAGCTTGGTTGAGAAATTGCAATTTCAATGATGCGAAGATGAGTTAAATTAATTTTGGATAAATGCCAACATTAGTAGGACATACTCAACTTGTTGAATCAGTAGCTATAACAAGTGATAATGAGTTTATAATATCAGGAAGTTGGGATAGAACAATAAAAATCTGAGAGATGTAGACTGGAAATCTACTCAAGACATTAGAAGGACATAGTTGTGATGTTAAATCAGTCAAGATAACAAGTGATAATAAGTATATAATATCAGGAAGTAAAGATAAAACAATAAAAATCTGAGAGATGTAGACTGGAAATCTACTCAAGACATTAGAAGGACATAGTTGTGATGCTAAATCAGTCAAGATAACAAGTGATAATAAGTATATAATATCAGGAAGTAAAGATAAAACAATAAAAATCTGAGAGATGTAGACTGGAAATCTACTTAAGACACTAGAAGGTCATACAGGTTCTGTTTATTCAGTAGCAATAACAAGTGATAACAAGTATATAATATCAGGAAGTAAAGATAAATAAATAAAAATCTGAGATATATAAGCAGGAAATCTTATTAAGACTTTGAAAGATCATACTTCAATTGTTAACTCAGTAGTAATAACAAGTGATAACAAATATATATTATCAGGAAGTGATGATAACACAATAAAAATCTGAGATATGTAGACATGACATCTATTTAATACTTTAGAAGGTCATGCTAATTGGGTTTTATCAGTTGCTATAACAAGCGATAATAAATATATCGCATCAGGAAGCAGAGACTATACAATAAAAATCTGAGATTTATAGAAAGGAAATCTTATTAAGACATTACAAGGTTATACATGATCTGTTGAGTCATTAGCAATAACAAGCGATAAAGAGTACATAATATCAGGTAACAATGATAAAACAATAAGAATTTGAGATATGTAGACAGGAAATCTAATTAAGACTCTTGAAGGCCATACTTCAACTGTTACATCAGTAGCAATAACAAGTGATAACAAGTATATAATATCAGGAAGTGACGACAAAACAATCAAAATTTGAGATATATAAGCAGGAAATATTGGGAAACCTCTTGCAAGTCATACTTCAATTGTTAACTCAGTAGCGATAACCAGTGATAATAAATAAATCGTATCAGGAAGCAGAGATTGCACAATAAAAATATGAGATTTTTAGACTGGCAATCTTACAAAGACATTATAAGATCATACTGAATAAATAACATCAGTAGCGATATCAAGTGATAATAAGTACATAATATCAGGAAGCGCTGATGAAACTGTAAAAATCTGAGATATATAGAGAGGGAATCTTATTAAAACTCTACAAGGTCATTCTGGCGCTGTTTATTCCATAGCTATAACAAATGATAATAAGTACATTATATCAGGAGGTTGGGATGAATTAATAATAATCTGAGATATGTAAACAGGAAATTTACTTTAGACATTAGATAGTCATACTTTAGTTGTTACATCAATAGTAATAACAAATGATAATAAATAAATAATATCAGGAAGTGAAGATAAAACAATAAAAATCTGAGACATTTAGACTGGAAATTTAATTAAGACATTAGAAGGTCATACTGATTGGATTAAATCAGTAGCGATAACAAGTGATAATGAATACATTATATCAGGAAGTAAAGATAAAACAATAAAAATCTGAGAGATGTAGACAGGCAATCTTTCTAAGACCTTATAAGGTCATACTGGATCTTTTACTTCAATAACAATAACAAATAATAATAAGTATATTATATCAGGAAGTGATGATAAAACAATAAAAATCCGAGAATTTAAGACAGGAAATCTTATTTAAACTTTGCAAGGTCATACATGATACGTTTATTCAGTAGCGATAACAAGCGATAATAAATATATTATATCAGGAGGCTGGGATAAATCAATAAAAATATGGGAAGTGGAGACAAATGCTGAATCATATAACGGAAGATTGAAAAGAATGATAGGCAGAAATGGATTAGTAATACATGGATGCTTATTTGAAAGAGTGGAGATGGGTGAGGTGAGAAATAAGAAACTAATAGAGGAGGAATATATTTCATTAAATTGAATAATTATCGCATTAAATTAAGTATAATTTTTTATTCTAAAAATAAATAAATAATAGAGTTTTTGATGGTTTAAAAGAGTATTTAATTAATTAAAATATTTAATTTAAAGAAAGAAGTATAAAAAGCAACATAGAGTGGGTAGACAGAAATATAAAAAATAAAACAAACTTAAAACAAAGAATAAAGATATGAATGAAATGCAAAATAATAAAGTAGAAAATAAAAATAAGAAACAAAAATATGTATGATGATTTATAATTTAGAAAATTTAATTAAATTTATAAAAGTAGTGTTTAAATAAAAAGTTATATAATTAGAGATAAAAATCGAAAAAATCGAAAAAATCTGGAAATAAAACTTTAAATTTTAGCCAAATAGAGCAATGTTAATCTCAGTTAGCAAGCATGAACCAATAATTCTAAAAAGATAAATCAACTCCTATTAAAGGTTGGGAAATATAGAAATTTCTAGCAAAGTGAAAAAGCTCGATAAATCTATGATAAGAAGTTATTTAGCTTTACTCATTAATTGAGAAAATAAATAAAGAAATATAGATCCTTATGGAGAAAAACAAGAATCTTCAGCTTTTTTGTAAGATATAAAAAGGAAGAACAAGGTTTGGTAAGTTAAATTTAGTTTTAAATTGAAGCCTTAACTTAAAAATTTGTACTAATAGTAAAAAACCTCATAGAAAATACATAGAAAACTAAAGAAGAAATTAAATTACGAATTAAAAAAAGCTAATCTCAAATAGATATGATGCAAATTTAATAAAAAATTCGAATACAATAAAAAATTTACTACGAGACCTTAATAAAACGTGCTATTGTTGTCAAAAGATGGGAAATCTTTGGAGATAATGCCAGAAGTGAAAGGAGTGTTTGAATAGAACTGAAAAGAATTTAAAATATCGAAGAGGGTATATTGTAACTACTTTGGAGATATTTACAGAAAGAAACCAGGAAATAGTCGATTCAATGTTGATATTATCTGAATAGATTCTTGATGATTATTTGCAAAAATATAAATAACTTCAAAAGGACAACGATGACAAATGAATTTATTTAGAGTAGCTGGAGAAAAATTACAAGAAGATAGAAGAACAATTCTATGAGCTTTTTGAAGAGAAAGAAGAATTACCCAGTTCAAAATTGACTCAGATAAATGAATATACAGTCGAGAAAAAAAACAAAAATTTTTATGTTTTTAATTTTAGGAAATATTTCCTCTAGAGAAAGATGGCCTTAATTCTTTTAGTTAAAATATTAATTAATTAATAAAAATGGTAAATAGAGCAAAGAATATATAAAATAAGAAATGGAGAAAAAAAGAAAAGAAAGTGAAAAAGAGGAAGATAAAAGGTGTAATTTATGAGAATAAATGTTAGATAATTTTTAAGAGGTTTGAAAAACGAAGTAAATTTGTAAAAGAGATAACAGAGAAAAGAGTCGAAGTAAAAAGAGATAATCAGTGAGTATAATTCAAATAAAGTAAATGAAAATTGATATTTACTGTAAAATGAGTAAAAGAAATAGATATTATAAAAAAGAGCAAGTAATAAAGAATAAAGACATAAATATTAAAAAGAAAAAATTGTGAGAATATTTATTGCTCAGAGTTTAAAGTAAATAGTGAAAAAGATAAGAAAAAATTATTAAATGGATAAGTGAGAGAAAAAAGAGAAGAAAATATAATTTTAGAAGAGAAAAGTTAGCAAAATAAAAAGTAAAAAATTTAGATAATTTTAATTACAAAATGATAATAATAAGAATAATAATAATTTATTAATAATTAAAGGTAAAATTCTTCTTTCAGTATTATATAATTATTTATTTACACAACCATCTCATAGCAAATTTTCTTTAACCTATTTTTACTGTCTCTTTTTACATTGCTAATTTATTTTTTTCAAAAATATATTTTGAAGAATATAATTCTTTTATTCATTTGTTTCAATGTTTTCTTTATTACTTCTTTTTCCAAGTTTTCAACTTCTTAGTGTCTTTTTTAAATTTTTTCGTGCTTAATTTATTATAAGATAAAATGTTTTTTGTTTATTTGGTATAATCTACAAAATTATAAAGCTAACAAGTTAGTGTAAATTCTAGTTATAATGCTTATTATCTTCTTAATACATCATTCTCATTCTTTATAGTAAAATATCCAATAGTTCGGCAGAAATAGCAATATTTGTTCTCTATTAGCTAAACCAATTCTTCGATTATTTTATTGAATCTGGAGTGAAGGTAAAAGTATAGGAATAGTAATATAATTTGAATATTCGAATAGCTACTGTAATTTTAGCATGCTTTAGTCTATTAAGTCTTCTCATATAAAAATTGATCCTTACAATTAGATATTTAAATCTTAAGTAAATTATTGCTAAAAGTTTCTTTGGATTGACGAATGGCTATAACTTTACCTTTATTTTATATTTTTACTTTTAGTTAATCTGAAATAAATTTGACAGTCTGTTTCTTTTAAAAATAAGCTATTTTAGTTAATTTATTTATAACTTTTATAATCCTTTTAATTTCCTTTGCATAGAGAAGGTTTTTGAAACTATATATATTTATCCACTTAAATTTGATGACTCTCATTAATATTAATTTTCTGAAAGGTTTATCATTTCTTCCTTATCATATTTCATTACAAAGGTATTGAGTCCTTTCAATTAATAACGCTAAACCAAAGAATAGATATAGCGTCTTATGACTAAGATAATAGTCTTCTGATTGAAACAGATGAAATGATTTTATTTTCTTCTAATTGGCTTCTTTCATTTTGAATCATATTGATAGAGAAGCTTTGAGAAGGTAAGAACTGCTTCTTATATTTAAGAAAAGATATTTGTAAAAGACGCAGAGCTAGGACATTTGAGAGATTAAAGTGAAGAGTGTATTTATAATTGGAGTTGACATTTAATGACGTGATGGGAATTTGGAAATGATGAGTTGAATTATTGAAAATATTGAATTATAAAGTTTAGAAAATGGTATAAATAAGGACTGATATATAGTAATATTATTACTAGGTTAAAGATTAAAGTTCTAGGGAAAGCTAATTGAATACATAATAATTTACTTTCGAAGTTGTTAAGCAAACATAATATTTGATTTAAATTTGAATTTAGCAAAGTAACTAACTAGACTATTAGAAGCTTAATAGAAGTTCAAATTTAAATAATAGGAACTCTAATAAGATACTTTATTATTAATTTATTTACTATATGATATAACCTTTAGGTATATCACTGTCTTTTTTATTATGTGTAAATAATGATTCTTTATTATTTCTAATAATTCATTTCTGCTCCTTAGAGTATCTTTCATCATATTCTTTTTATTAGCCAGTGCTCCTTAAAGCAATTCTTTTATCCCTAGTTTAAGTCTTGAAATATTACTATACTTTTTCTAAATTTCTAATTACTCACTCTATCATTGCTGTGACAGAAAAAATAATATCTGATTTTATTATTTTAGTAAGTGTCCTCTATAAAAAAGCTTTTCTAAATTATTTCCTATTACAACTTTATAGTACAGCAAGTAAACTTAATGTACGAAATCTAATCTATCTTCAAGTTATTTTACACCAATCGTTTTTAATTATAATTAACTGTCTATTTTAGGGAAAAAGTTCCATTAAATTTTATCAATCTGATAACCTAAAGTGTATAAAACTGAAACTAACGAGTTAGTTACAATACTTCAGATTCACTTTTCAAGGTTGTAGAGCTCTTGAATGATTCGCTAGGTTTTTTAAAATGAATCTAAAAGAACTACTAGAAAATTTGCTATTTTATAATCAATTTTTCCTATAGATAAAGCAGAAGATAAAGCAATAATAAATGATGAAGTTTTAAAGACTACGCTGTATGAATATTCAAGAAAGAGGTGAATTATGAGATTAAGTACTTAAAGACAAAACTCAGACTTAGAAAAGATGAAGCATCATATTATTCATTCATCTTATTTTATTATTTTAAAAGAGAAAAGCCTTCAAAAGTTAAATTTATATAAATAAACAAACTTAAGCTTAGTAAATTCCCGCTTAATTCTTGTACTTAATGATTTAATAATTTTAAACTTAAATAATATTAATAACTAGCCTAGGCATCTTTAACTGTCTTAGTATCCTTTCTATCCTTATTTTAATACTGACATATTCAAATTACTTATTTCTTTGTGTTACTTAGTTACTATTTTCTGTGAAAAGACAAATCCATCTGTATTTTATATGTATATAGATAATGAAAGAAGGATTATTTAGAGTATTGCTAGACTCTAAATAATAATGAATAAAAAGAAGTTTTCTTACTATAAATTAACATAAGAGGATGCTAGCTATAGCTTAAGTATTATAATTAATAGACTCATTATGAAAGGGTTAAGTTAAATGTTTACTATATAGTAATTATTATAAAAAGAAATATAAGCTAAGGAACCAAAATATTTCAGTACCACAAAAATTGTAGTTATAAGTTATTGAAACTAACTATTTAGTCAAAGCAGAATTATATTTCTATCTAATAAGTAAGGTTGTTTAGTAATCTAGCCAAATTATTATGAAGAATTAGCTTCATGAGATTATCTATATCTTTAAATTAGCACACCATAGCTAGTCCTATATTCTTTTTATTTATGTTAAATGTATATTTTAAAATGTCAGAAGCTTCCTAGAAAATGAATAATTAGGAATATGTAGATATATCTTATTATCCTCTGATACTATTCCTTTAATTCCTAGTACCTCTAGAGAACTTTTCTTAGAGAGTAATAGCATTTCTTATGCTAATACTGAGATTCTTATAGATCTATAGATTATTTCACTATAAAACAAAATATTCACGTTAGCTCTCAAAAATGATTGATTTGAGACTTGCTTATAAAGCTAGATGAAGGCTAAACTAATTAGTATTTTTTGATGGAGATTAGGAATGTATAAGATTGAAAGAGCTATATCTTAACTAAAATTTTTGAGTGATTACTAAATTATTGTTTATAAATTCAGTCAATTGGTGCTACTTAATGAGAGTTACAATCCCTTGAGAAGTAATGAGATTATGCCTTAGATATTGTCAAGGCTAGTTTATTCAGATGCTTAAATATACTGGAAATTAAATATCTTGGCTTAATCTGACTAAAACTTTAAGTCTTAGAGTTTTAATAGTAGACTAAAATAAGATAAACTATCTAGAGTTTCAGGTAAAGCTTATAAATCTGATGACCTGCTTATGTATAAAACTGCTTGGAGAATATAAACCGACAACGGAATATCATAAGCCTAGTAATCTAAACTAGGATAATAATTTAATACAATTTCTTAGTGATATTTAATCTAAACTTTACAGATAGCAAAACTAATACTATATCATAACAGATAATACGAAAATACTTAGAATAATTCTAATTCCCATTATTAAAAAATCTTAGCTTCAGTTATGATCACATCCAAAGCTTCCCATTTATCAGCTCCAAGCTTCTGTAAAAGCAGGTAGTTAGCCAAAATTAAAGCAAATAAATTTCTTGAAATTCTGAGCTTTTTAAATTATTGGAAGTAGATATTTCCTTAAACTAGTTGAAAACTTTAAAAGACTAGAGAATAAAGCTTAGTTGTTGTGCTTTATACTTAGAAAAACAAAATTAAGTTTTAAAGCAAAAAAGCTTGATCATTTGTTAAATTTGGACATTCTTGGATAGATAAACTTGCGATATAACATTTTAATCGTAAATATTCCCTAAAGCTTAGAGTATACTAAAGCTCTAAGAATAGTGAGTAAATTAAGAGTCACTAACTTACGAAAAGCATGAGTAGCAGAATAAAAAGCAGAACTTTATGCGGCTAGTTTATGAACAAAATACAGAGGAAGCATTATGAAAAGCATGGAAGCATTAAAAGCTTAGATTGAATTTAAACAGATAAACAAAAAAAACTATAGTGAAAGCTAGCAGTTCGGAAACATTTTTGATCTACAAAGTGAGAAAAGCGAAATTGCAGGGTATTAAGAAAACTTCCAGTAAGAATTTAAATTCCCTAAAGCATGCTAACTGATACTTTTTATATATAAATTTCCTCTTAAAGCAAAAATCAGAATTAATTCTTAGAGGCGCTCAAGATTCTTTGTATCTCCTTTTAGTAAGCTAAGATCCATTTCATCTATGAAACTCTTCATATCATTTTTACTTATTAAGAAATAGCAAACCTCAAGATCTATAAAAATTCGTGCAAAACTAAGCTTTAGCACAATCAAAACTGAACACACTTAGGATAAGAAAGAAATAGCAACTCTAAAATATAAAGAAAACCTAAATGAAATAAAGGTAAATCCATTAGATATTTCTTTATTAGCTACAAAGAGATAAATGCATTCTTATAAATCTAAGTCTTATCTTAGCAAGCCATTTAGAATACTGTAGATCTGCAAAGTGGAAACGGCTTAATTAATCCAAAGATACAAACTTAAGAAATCTCTCCTTATAAACTTAAACTGAAATATTCCTCTAGGAACAGAGCTGAAAAAAGAATTTCATAGAAGAACTCTAAAATTGAACTAGCGTTATCTTGCTTATCATCAGGTAAATTTTCTGAATAAATTTATTTAGCGTTCAAAATTTTTTTACGATCATGAAAGATAAGGTTAATCAAATGAGCAAATATAGCAAAAATTAGTGAGGCAAAGCGCCAGATATAAGGGAATTTAAATTATCCTATCCTATCCTATCCTTTAAGAGGTAACTATATGAATATCTCTAAAGTTTATTAATTAAACTAGTTTCAAAAAAAATAAAACTTATAAGTGTGGTAAAAGAGAAAAAACCTAACTGCTACTTAATTAGAAGCACCTTGAGATTAAAATAGTATCATCCTTTCAAATTTTGTCTCATTCTACCTCTAGATATGCTTAAAGATGCTAATTGATGTAAATTGATAAACTTAAAAAATAAGAAAAGTATGATTAAGATATAAGTGACAGGATAAATAGCAAAAGGAGCAACAGTAGAAATAAGAAAAATAATATAGACTAAATAATTAAAATAACCAGGCTACTTCAAGAGTTAAAAATAAGCTCTCAAATCCATTCAATTTTAGAAAGTTATTTAAGTTCTAATTTACAAATACGATAAACTAATTAAAAAAGCTCATTTAGTTATTAAAGTCTATAATTATTTCAGAACAAAAAGGGATTTTAGTTAAGTCTTTTGATTAAAGAGTTCAGAGAAAAATAAATATCTGTTATTATCTTAAGAAAACATCTAAGAAGTATTAGATAGATAGAAAGTTGATAAGTATTTAGATAAAAGAAATTATAATAAGAAAGAGGCTAAGGAGCTTGATTTACTTAAGGCCTAATTTCAATAAGAAAGACTTGAAGAAAAAGTTTCTTGTTTACATATTTTAGATAAAGCCTTTAAAACAAAGAAAAGATAAAAAGAAAAAGAAATTATTTTAAAAGAAATTTCAGCATCTAGAAAGATATAAAGCCTATTTGATGGATTATTAAAGTAAGGATTTACGCATAAAGTACTAAGAAAACCTAAAATCATTGAAGAAAAAGATTAAAAAGAAGTTTATTAAGGAAAGAATGTTAAGATATCTAGCCAAAGAAAAGTGAATTAAAAATGAAAAGAGCTGTCAAGATTGAAGAGCAGAATTTAGGCTAGATTAGTGGCCATCTGAATATAGCTCTAGAATTAGTTTTACAAGATTTTCTGGAGCTATTTAATATAAAAAATGAGATGA
The DNA here is from genome assembly GCA_946699065.1 of Loxodes magnus. Lineage (NCBI taxonomy): Eukaryota > Ciliophora > Karyorelictea > Loxodida > Loxodidae > Loxodes > Loxodes magnus. Next base: position 629,645 of record CAMPDV010000109.1, read on the forward strand.
GTAATGAAAGTGTTCTTGAAAATCTGAAAAGGAGAATAGATTAGATTGGTAGTATAAAAAGAACAATAGAAGCTTATAAGCTCTGAGAAGGTTTTGAATAAGAACACTAGCTACTATATTGAAAAATGAGTTGGTAGTTATTAGCACGATCGACTAGTAGATTTATTCATGCAACTAAAAGAATGAAAACGATCTTATTTCCAGAATAAAAAATATGTCTAAAACAACAAGAAAATTTTATCCTTCAACAAGTTTTAGAAACAAATTAATCTAATTTGGATAGCCATTTATTCACCAGCCAAGATTTCATATATAACTTTATTCAATAGAGCTGTAAAATTCTGTTGAGAATTTACTATCTTTTGATGTGCTTAAGAATTCTTTCCTCCTTTAAGTCGGATAAAGAAATAGTAAAATCCTTTTTTTTAGCATCAATTTTACCAAATCTGATTTTTAAGTAAGTGTAAGATAAAACTTTACTGTGAAGCATAAGATACCAAAGTTTTGAATTAAGCTCAATCTGAGAAGTAATTAACTACAAAATAAAGCTTTTCAACTTACATCTGTAAACAGAATGGACTGTTTATTATAAATGCAAGCATAACTTTTCATTTTTAGTGAAATCTTCAGAAACTTGAGTAATTAATTAATTCTTGCTAAGGTTTCGAAACTTCTAGAAGCCTTTTGTATTATGTTAATTATAAGCAAATTATAGTAGCATGGTATAACTAGGTATTCATAGGTCTAGGCAACATTTCTTAGTGTATAGATAATTCTTCCATTGAGAGTTTTAGCTTCCTAACTTAGCTTTAAAAATTAGAAAATGAATAATTAGGTTGCGTACATTGCAAAAGAATAGAAATATAAAGTCTTCAATAAAAGAATTTACTACCATATCACTTGTCTAATTGCACTGATAATATAGAGAAGTAACTCTGTTTTCTTAAAGCTGTAAAACTTGCAAAGCTCGAAATAAAATTACCATTCTTCTTATATATTAGATTAAAAGACCTTTTCACAAGATTATCCTTAGCTATAGATTTGAGATAATTCTATTATCTTCATAGGTTTTTAATCTACTTAGCTTAAAAAAGATTTATCTTCTTCTCAGTCCCTTTCTTAATATAGAGATTTAAATAAAAAGGATAGAATTTAATTTTTTGGAATTATCGATAACTCAAGTAAAGGTTAATAAAGATAGTAATCTTGAAGCAAAAGTATAATACTTTTAAAGCTATATTGTAGCTATAGTTTGATTTACTACAATAAAGCGATTTCTTTGCTTATTTAATTGCTAAGATCAAACAACTATATCTAAGGAGTCTTTATATGCCTTGTATTATTGGAAATAATAATCTTCTTATGTTATTCCTTTTAATTACTTAATGTTATTAAAGCTTTGATACTGCTAAAAGAGAAGTTGATTAGGTTTAAGTATAGATATTATCCATTTAATTTAATTAGTATTAAATAGGAAGAAATAAGGATTCCTTACTAATATGCCATAATACATTTGATAGTATAGATATGAATAGTGATAACTGCTATGCTTTATACCAATAATTTTATAAGTTATTAAGTGTTTACTTTAAAATAGCAGCTAAATAGCTACTAGTTTTAATTTAGAGCATCTTAAAAGTAGGTTTAAAAGAATTCTTAGTAAATATCCTAAAAGAATGTATATTTAGGTTTAAAATGATACAATTATTATTAACTAAACTAGTAATTATGAAGACTTCTAATGATTGCTATAATATACTCTTTATTATACTATTTTAAATACTTACAACTTTAATTAAAGTATAGTATTAATTAATAGCTATATAAGCCTATTTCATTTTAATAGTGTGGCATACTATTAGGTAAGTTAATGTAAGGTAATAGGTAGCTAGTAATTATAGCAGCATGTTTAGTATATAATACTTATATGATTTAGCTTTTATTATTACTATCTTTAAATTTCCTTTATGATCATAGTAAAGAATGAATGGCTTAAATTATTAGTGGCTATATTATTTGAAGCTAATAGATATCTATTTCAATTCCTAATTTACAGCAATCGTTTATAAATTAATACTAGAATTTTAGACACATCAAAGCTAATCAAATTTCTTAAGAAAAGCACTTTGAAGATACTATTTCAATAAAGCCATTAAAAGAGGCTAATCTCTCCCTTAATGTATTCTTTTATATTTTAGAATATTAGAAGAGTTAAGCATTTACTTAGTCACTATTCTTCAAATATTCATTAATTAGTCACTAATATATCATAACTAGCCTCCCAAACGTTGCCAGCATTTTAAACAAGTTTCAGTGAATATTATCTCTATTATGCCTAATAGGTTTTAAGGATTATGATGCTAAGATAGAAATAATTAAGAATAAAAAGAGATTTATTTAGACTGAATGGAAGTAACTTAATACTAGTATTGATATTTAGAGATTAAAGGCTAATTATAAAATATTTAAATAGCTCTCATTCTCTTAAATTATTACTCCTTTCTTACTATAAAGCTATTATCAGGCTTTTAGTTCCTATTTTATTACCTAGTTTTCATTTAATTTATATCACCATCCTTAAATATTCAAAACACTATCTAAATAACCCATATACCTTTAAAACGTCAGGCAAGGGATCCACTCAAATCTAATTCTTCACCAGGTGTGAACAATATACCTTAGGAAGTTTAATCTTACTTGAAAAGCGAATGTTTAAGAGAATTGCTATAAAAAATGAAAGAGCATTATATTGGAAGAAATAACAGACTTTACTTAAAGATTGAAGATCTTATTCTAAAGGTAAATTTCTCTATGATTAAAAAATGTAAATAAAGAGAATAGAATGCTTTTAAGAGATTAAATATAAGCTAATAGAAATTTGAAGCTTATACTTTAAAGAAGACTCCATTAGAAGACTAATAGAGAAATTGAGAATAGTTTAGGAAAATAATAGAGATTAAACCTAAGTTTATAACTCTTTTTAAAGAAATTTGCTTTAATAGAACGGAGAGTCTTAAAAAATCACATATTTCTGTAAAAAGACAATATGCCTGAATTCTAATGAAGAAGCTTTTGATTAGAGTAAATCTTAATGCAAATACTAGAAAATATAAATTGACAATTAAAATAATGAAGAAGTAGTAGATCAATATTTTAAATCAGAAACTTATAAGAACAAAAGTGGCTTTCTAAAAGACTTATTGATTAATAAATAAGCTTTGAGAGTTTGCGAAGCGTTGAAGTAAAATAAAAGTGATTCTAAGGTTAATTGTAAGAAAATTAATTTAAGCCTTTAAAAATATATGCAGAAGCCTCTAGAGAGTTTTTAAAATTTTTACTTACACAAAAAATACTGAAACTTATATGAACCAAAAGGTTCTTCGAAACTTAAAGTATTATTAATAATTAAGGTATCTTATATCTTTTATAAATCTAGTGAGGTCTTTATTGTTTAATGGCTAATCTATTAATTCTTATTTGTATGGATTTATTCTTTAAATAATTAAAATATGCTTCAATTTTATCCTTAAGAACTTGCTAAGAAACTAAAGTTAAAGCCTTGAAAGTATTTAAATTTGATATCGTAATATTTTTATCCTGAAGAGTGAAAATTATAAAATAAAAGGTGTAGTTGATTGGCATTATTTTAGTTTAAAAAATAGCAATACTAGCTTGCATTCTTTTAAAAGACAAGAGATATCTAAGTTTGAACTAATGAATTAAGAGACTCAATGATCTAATAAAGTTTATAGCTTAATATCTTAAAAGAATTGGTATGATAAAAGAATGCTTAGATTTTATAACTAATTCATATCAATAAATTAGTCCTTATTTCAAGCATCTAACTAAGAAAACTTTTTAGATATTTAATTCATTATAAGTGAATTTAAGTTTGCCACTGAAAAGAAACTCTTTTTACTTATTATTAGAACATTTCCTATGAAAAATTGCAACACTCAGATCATACAGGAAAGATCTGCAAAATATTTGACTTCTTATAAACAATTATTTAATACTTGGCCTTTTAATAATTAATAAAAAGACTGAGGAAATTTAATTTTGGAAAAAAGCAGATCTTTTAAAAGATACCTTAGATAGTAGTTAGAAAGCAAGATATTATGAAATAGCAACTAGTAGAAGTACTCAACAAATGTATTATACAATGAAATTTAAAAAGTTCCAGATATAATTCTATTCAAGTTGTAAGACTATTCAAAAGCAGAGCTTAGAAAATTAGCAATGAGTAAAATATTTAAAATTAAATTGATTCATTACAGAGGAATTAAAAGCTAAGAATTTTAAACCACTTTAAGAAAAGTGCATATAAAACGAAAGAATTAAGTCTCAAAACGGATAATAAAAAAGAAAAATTAACTACAACCAACAAATTTATTCCATTTAATATGGCTAGGATCAAAATAAAAGCACCTAAATTAAAGGGAAAACTTATAGAAATAGCTAAATTCTAAAAATTAGAATGATAAGAAAACAGTGGAAATAATCATTTTAATTAAAAAGACTAACTAGGATTAAGATACTTTGAGGAAGTTGAGGTAGGAATTGTTCCTCAAACAAGTTGCTTGAATTAAAATTATTTAAATAATAAATCTCTGAAAGAAAGTTTAAAGATATGAGATACACGAAAAGTGATAGCTGATTTTCTTAAATCAAGCAAATATTATTAAACTAATTTAAGTTCAGTGTATAGAATCTTAGATTTAAATGATAAGGAAAAGACAATTAATTTAGGACTATGGGGGTTTTATTTTCTTTTAATTAAATACTTAATGAGACAAATTTAGCTATAGACTTATTCCTTTAAAGATCTAGAAACACTAGTAGTAATTTTATAACTAAAAATGAGGCAATGCAAATTAAGAAAGGGCTGATAATAGTAAATTAGAAAATATTTAAGATATTTCGTTAATCTCTCATCAGCATATTCCGATAAATAAATGTCACAGGCTATAAAAAACCTTTTAGGCATATTTTTTAGCTAATATGCAGTGATCTCTTCTATAATGAGAAGTTATTCTAAGGACTTTGGAAGAAAACATAAAATGAATATCATAATAAACATTTTTAAGATTAGGGATATCTTGAAAATTAGAATACAGAATCTCTTGCCAAGTTGAAATTATTCATACTATTCAAGCATATTAAAAAGCTGTCAGCGCAATGCTACTTGCTTCATTGAACCTTGAGAATAAAATGAAGAAAAGAAAAATATCTCATAAAGAATAAAGCTAGACGTATGTTATTTACAAAAGGTGATAATCTATTTTAAATTATAAATTTAAATTTGGCGCTCTTTTCACATAGAATGAATATAAGAAATACTAAAAATTTAACTTGAATAGCAGTTTGTATTTAAAAGATTAGTTATATATAATAAAATTAAAATAAGAAAGATAATTAGGAATTTCTTTTAATCCTAAGATAACTATTTATCTTTAGATATTTTTATTCTTATTTATTTCTCTTATTCTGCTTTACTATTTTCTCTCTATTTGATTATTCTTCTAATAATCCTACCTAGCTTGCTGCTATCTTATTTCTTTTATCTTTGCTTTAAAATATCTTTTCACACAATATTTCTAAACCTTTTGCTTAAAGAGCTGTATAACCTTAAAATTGTAGAATATGCAACTAAAACCTTCTAATGCTTTTACAAAAGGATAAATTGAGCTATGCAAAACAATATGCTTACTAGAATTATTGATAAGTAGGAAAAATTGAATTTCATGAGATAGTTAGATTGCTTTAAAAACAAGGAACTGGAATAGCATAATCACTTAAACATTTAAAAATAGTAATGATAGAAATAACAAAATCAAAGAAGAAATAATACACAAGCAAGCAATCTTCACTAATAAAGCCTAAAAAGAGTTAATCATTTAATTTTTAGGGGCAAAGAAACTCTAAATTACTAATGAACAAAAAATAATTTACAAAAAATACAAACAAAAGATTAGAATAATTGCTTCGAGAAGAAAACCTGTAGAAGACTAAATTCTTAAACATAGCAAGAACAAAAAGACAAAAGTTGGGGTACAACTGCTACTGATAAAGAACTATTTTTAAATAAGCCAATAAAAAATAAAAAAATTATATTTAAGAGATAATTTAAGATCTTTAAGCGATAAAACATTTAGAAAACTAATTTCAGGCTACTCTATTATTTAGCAATCTTTTAGATAAAGACGCATAATACAAATAAGATTAGATTAAATTAAATTAAACTAATTTAGGAAATAAAATAGTTTAAAAATAAATTTATAAAATAATTTCCTTTAATTCAACAAGTCTAGATTTTATTTTATCAATTTCCTACATTTTTAAAATGGAGTCATCCAAGCAATCTATGAATCACTTTTAAGAATAAGAATCAGACTAGAAAAATTTAGAACCATAAGAAATTATTCAAAGTCAAAATTAAACAAATTAATCCAAACTAAGATAGGAACTATAAACAGTAGAAAAAGAAGGACATTAAAATATAATATCTCCAAATTGTAATATTTAAAATTAAATAGAAGACAATGAAACTAAAATTCATGTAAAAGAAGACATTCAAGAAGGATAAAATTAAGTAAAACAATTAGAAAGAAATACATTTTAAGAAGACTAAAAAGAGGGAGATCTCTAAGAAGGAGTATAATAATATTTAAATGGAGATAAATATGAAGGTCAGTTACTTAAAGGATTAAGGCATGGACAAGGGAAAATAATTTATTTTGATGGAAAAAAATGAGAAGGCGAATGAAATAATGACAATCCTTATCATGGATAAGGACATTATAGATACGAAAATGGAGATGCATTTGAAGGAAAGTTTGTAAATGGGAAAAAATAAGGTCAAGGTAAAATGAAATGATAAGATGAAAGTACATGGGAAGGCGAATGAAATCATAACAGTCCTTTTAATGGATAAGGACATTATAGATACGAAAATGGAGATTTATATGAAGGAAAGTTTGTAAATGGAAAAAGAAAAGGTCAAGGTATAATGAAAAGGTAAGATGGAAGAATATGGAAAGGTGAATGAAATCATAACAGTCCTTATAATGGAAAAGGTTTTTATTTATATTCTAATGGAGATGCATTTGAAGGATAGCTTGTAAATGGGAAAAAATAAGGTCAAGGTATAATGAAATATAAAAGTGGACTTATATGGGAAGGTAAATGAAAGCATAATAATCCTTATAATGGAAAAGGTTTTTATTTATATTCTAATGGAGAGGCATTTGAAGGATAGCTTGTAAATGGGAAAAAATAAGGTCAATGTATAATGAAATATAAAAGTGGACTTATATGGGAAGGTGAATGAAATAATGACAGTCCTTATAATGGAAAAGGTTTTTACTGATATTATAATGGAGATCTATTTGAAGGATAGTTTGAAAATGGGAAAAAATAAGGTCAAGGTAAAATGAAATTATAAGATGGAAGTATATGGGAAGGTGAATGAAATAATGACAGTCCTTATAATGGAAAAGGCTTTTACTTATATTATAATGGAGATCTATATGAAGGGTAGTATGTAAATGGAAAAAGATAAGGTCAAGGTAAAATGAAATGATAAGATGAAAGTACATGGGAAGGTGAATGAAATAATGACAGTCCTTATAATGGAAAAGGTTTTTACTGATATTATAATGGAGATGCATTTGAAGGATAGTTTGCAAATGGAAAAAGATAAGGTCAAGGTAAAATGAAATTAAAAGATGGAAATATATGAGAAGGCGAATGATTTGAAGATGAAATTTAAAACGGATTTTTAAAATATATAAATGGAGAGTTATATGAAGGAAAATTTGTAAATGGGAAAAAATAAGGTCAAGGCAAAATGAAATGATATGATGGAAGTTTATGAGAAGGTGAATGAAATAATGACAGTCCTTATAATGGAAAAGGCTTTTACTTATATTATAATGGAGATCTATATGAAGGATAGTTTGTAAATGGGAAAAAATAAGGTCAAGGTAAAATGAAATGATAAGATGAAAGTACATGGGAAGGTGAATGAAATAATGACAGTCCTTATAATGGAAAAGGCTTTTACTGATATTATAATGGAGATCTATTTGAAGGATAGTTTGCAAATGGAAAAAGATAAGGTCAAGGCAAAATGAAATTAAAAGATGGAAAAATATATGAAGGTGAATGATTTGAAGATGAAATTTAAAACGGATCTTTAAAATACACAAATGGAGATTTATATGAAGGAAATTTTGCAAATGGAAAAAGATAAGGTCAAGGCAAAATGAAATTAAAATATGGAAAAATATATGAAGGTGAATGATTTGAAGATGAAATTTAAAACGGATCTTTAAAATACACAAATGGAGAGTTATATGAAGGAAAATTTGTAAATGGAAAAAGATAAGGTCAAGGTATAATGAAATATGAAAGTGGACCTATATATGAAGGTGAATGATTTGAAGATGAAATTTAAAACGGATTTTTAAAATACAAAAATGGAGATGTATATGAAGGATAGTTTGTAAATGGATAAAGATAGGGTATAGGAACTTTTCTTTTTGCTTTTCAAAATTTCTCAAATTATATTTTGAAACTTTTAAGATAATGTGATTAAGAATTTTTATTATTTTAGGGTAAGTGACATAATGGCTAAATTATTTAGGATTTATAAATTTCTTTATCTAAATAGATTTTATTTAAGAACGATTAATTTGAATATTTTAGCATATTTAAAGAATAATAGTATAATAGTAGTTCATAAGAAAATATAAGTAATTATGATAACTAAAAAGTGTTTAGTAATAGCAGCTTTTAAATAATTTCAAGAAACTAAAACTTGTTGAATCTTATTTTTTCATTTTTAAATTTACGAAGCATGCTCAGATTATAGAGAGTTAATAAATTATTTTATACTCATTCATTTTAAATATCGCAAATATAAATCAATCGAGGAAAGAAAAATGAATCGTTTACTAAAGGCTGAATTTAAATGATATTAAAGTAATTAGTATGGTCTAAAGTTAAAAGCTTAAGTCTAGACTTGTCAAACTTTTCTTAGGATTTGATTAATGAAGTTCATAGACCATTTTATGTATTTCTTATGTTCAATCAATTGCTGCATTTATATAAAGATAGAAAAAATCCTCTTTAAGAACTATCAATTTAATGCTCTGGAAATACCTTTTACTTGCTTAATTTGATGCCTTCTTCTCTTAAAAAATTAGTTTATTAAGGATATTTATAAGACTAGAAATTAAAATTTTTATCTAACCTAACAAATTTAGAGTATCTTGATTTAGACATTTAATATGATCAATATAATAGTAGAGAATTAACAGGAAGCTTCCTAATTGATTTTTGCTTAAATTTGAATTTGAAAACTATAAAAATAAAAAGCATAGTAATCTAATTTTCTTATCTGCAAGAATATTTGCTAAAAAATGGTCATCTAATACAAGAGTTAACTATCAACGATAACGAAAAAATAGATCAATTAGTTTACCTATGTCCTAACCTAACTTCACTAGACTTATAGCAAAACGAATCTATTGATAAAATTTTAGGTTGCTTTAGAAATAAGAATCTATTATAAATAAAGTTTAACTGTGATTTCTAATCGGATATATTTTCTCTGTTTATTTCTTAAGGCTTTAACAAACTATAAAAAGTTTATATATCTAACTGCTAGAATTTCAATGATGAAAACTTATCTCTCCTAATACAAAATACTTAAAGTCTTAAATCTCTTTATTTGGAGAGATTAGATCTACTTCAAACTAGTTGCCTCTAAAAAATAGGTGACTATGGATAAGATTACGAATAAATAGGGTTAGTAAATATAACTTAACTAGATTAGCAAACTTTGGAGTATATTTTTTAGAAATGCATAAATTTGAAATAAATAGAACTAAAGTGTTAAATTTAAATAAATGACTAATTATTTACAGTTATATAACAAAATTGTAAGTAGTTGTAAAGCCTAAGCTTAAGCAATTTATACCTATAGAATAATCTTAAATGGATTTAAGATTTTACAAGCAGTATCAGACTTAAATATTTGAAACTTGAAGGGATAATATTAAATAAGGAAGATATTTAGCTAATAATAAAGTACTGCTAAGATTTGGTTACTTTAGATTTAAATTTAAAGAATTCATGAAATTTATAACGAGAAATGTTTCCTATTTTTGATTAGAATAACGTTTTATATTCTATTTGGAAGAATCTAAGAACCCTTAAATTGATTTTAAATATGGTGTAAGTAAATTTTCGTTATTAAAATTGGACGCGCATAGATACGGATATTTTAAATGATTTGAAAATAAGTTTTAAGAAACTAAAGATATTTTATAATGGTAAGGAATACAATTCGAAATGATGAAGAAGAAGATGAAGTCTATTAACGTTAATAAATTGAAATAAATATAATTTAAGATATCTAAATGTTTATTAATAATTATCTATCTTATAAAACTACTCTACAGCATTAAGTTGCTTATATATTTATTCTATGGTTTAACTTATTCTTATTTAATAATTTTTCTAGCAAATTAGCTTCTTTTTTAATATAAAGATTTAAAACTTATTAGTATGCAGCTGGTAAATAGAATAAAGTAAATAATTTTGGATTAGTGTTAGCTCACAGAGGCATAAGAATGAGAAGAAATCTTAAATTAGATTTTTATTTTTGTTTGCAAGAGAAAAGCAAAAAGCATTAGATAGCGGGAGAAGTAATATAAGTAATATGCCTCATAGTAATTTTTAGAGTTTTAGCATCAAAAAGTTCTATCTATATTCTCTAATCTTAGTATATCTTGGTTTGATTAAAAAATGAAGGTAATTTTTAAATCTTAACACAAATTTAAAAAAGGGAAATATCCTAGCTATGATATTTTCTAGCTAGAATTAGTTTTGCTAGTATTAAAAGCAATTCTTAGATTTTGAAAGAACCAATATCTCTTAGATGATGCCAAGGCCAGAATAATACAAAGTACTAAAAAACTAGTAATAAGCTTTTTTCATGATAGTAAATAAAAAACCCTAGCTGGCTTAGTATATTTTAGCAATGCTTTCTTTGATAAAGCATATATCTTCAAAGTAATAAGAAATGATCTTAATAACTGATGATATTTTAATCCTTTAGACTCTAATTGGAATTAAATTTATCTTTTAACCAAACTCATTATTATTATTTGTAAAAGATGTAATATTATACAGAAAGTTAAAACTACAATTTCTTTAAGATTAGCAGAGATTTCAATCATCACACTCATCTAAAGGTATGAAGATTCAGTTAAGAAATTCTAAACAATAATAAAAGCACAAATAGCAAAAGTGTTTGAATCACAGCAGTTAACTAAATAAAGCTTTAGTATTAGATTCCATTAAATGAGATTAATACTTTAATTACGGAATTTCAATCTCAAAACTTCTTCCCTAAATGTATCAGTTTTTTAAGCTATAGAAAAGGTATTTATTTAAAGGTGAGTCGCATTCGTATGAGTGGGAAATTATTAATTGTTTCAAAGGAATCTCTAAGCCTTAAATACAGTTTTAAAAGTTTTATCTTTAATATCAACAGTAAAAATACCAATTATTATAATTATTTCTTAAGATTATTTCACCCTTTGATACTTCTGATTGCATATCAACTTTTTAAGTTATAAACATAGAAGATAAATCTACAAGCAATGTATGAATTCTTTGGAATTCAAAAGATACAATTGGTTTATGAAAGTTTCTATATAGTTTATATCTTTTTTCATTATAAGCTATCATTTGATTCCAGATGATTAAAATTATAAAATAAGGGATATAGATTTATGAGGCTGTACATCAGCTGAAATAATGAGACAAAGATGAGTTAAGTATCTTATCTAAAGTATTCTTTGAAGGATTGCTTAATTGATATTTTATGGATCTGCCATGTCCTTATTATTATCCTCGCTAATTCTAACTGATTTTTCTATTTTTTAAGCTAAAGTTTTTGTATATACATAAATGGTTTTTGCTGGCTTATATCCCTAAAATGATGTTAGCAATAATTCTCTTAGGGATACTTTAGTGAAATAATTGACCTTAAATGTGGTACTGTTAATTGAGCCTAAGGTAATTGTAAGCACTTTCTAATTATAGATATATTTAGCTTTATGAGGAAATTAACACTAATTATCTATTTTGATTTATATAGTCAGACTAGCAACTTATAGTCAACTATATTGCTTAGCAATTACTAAGTCTTTAAATGAGAAAACTACCATGAGGTTTAATTGAAGAGATAGACTAAGAAAGCAGAATAAGAACTAAAAACTAGCATAATGAAGAATTATTTATATTTAGCTTGGATATTTAGAAATTAGATTCTAAATCCAAGCTCTTTGCAACTAAAACAGAGAGTAAATAGCCTGAAATAGCCTGGAAAATCAATGCAAAGATTACAAAATTAAGATAACAAGTAATTAAGTATAAATTACTATTCTAGAGTATGAAAGATACCATAGAGCCTTGCTAAGAGTTAGGAAAAACAAAAGAAATATTATAGCAAATAGCCTTGATAGAAGCTACTTAAGAAATTTGCAATAAAAGAGAATTTAAGAAATACAAATTTCTACCTAATAACAATAGAAGCAAATATAGCTAGCTATTACTATTCTTTAGAAAGTAATATCTTTACTGCTTATTAGAAGCATTTTCACTAGAACTGTAAACTGATTAGGCATGAGTTAATAAAAATTATCTAGTTTAAATATTTCTAAAGAAAGGATTTAGTATAAGATCAAGACTTTTCTAGATAAAACTTAATATTAAGGAAACCAAAATTTTTAAGTTATATCATATTTTAAAAGCATAACAAGCAATCATAATACAAGATCAGGCAAATCTAGAAAAACTCTCAATCAGCTAATATAAATAGTTAAAGCATCTTCCTTCTATAAAATTTAGAGTATCAGATTAATAAACGAAAAAGCTTAACATGTTAAAGATGACCTACAGTCAATTCTATTACTTATACAAATAAAGAAGTTTAATAATAAATGAGCAGGATAAGGATAGTATGAGGGTTATAATGGAGAAAGTCTCCTTATTAATAAGAGAACATAAAGAATGTTACTGGTTTTGATTATTAATAAAGTTGTTTCTTCCTCGTTGTAAGACTTTTAGTTTTATACTAAAAGAGAGTTATTCTAATTAAAGTAAGTTATAATCTTAAAGGGAATATAGTTATTAAAGGAAAGAAATAGTGTATATTAGGTTGGTTGATTTTGAATAAAAAGTAATGAAATAATAATTAGAAAGGTTTTACCTTAAGTTAGATCTTTTTTATCAATATTAAACAAAGAAAGATATTATGGAATTACTTAGATTTAAGCTAGTTAATTTTAAATAGAAATACTTAAAACATCTAAGTAATTTAATAATTAAGATATATTATACCTTATAAAACTTTATTTAAATATAGATTTTAAAATAATAACTTTATTTCTTAGAATCTATAATTAAGCCATAATAGCTTATAACTATACTAAATATAATAGAGTGTATAATGTAACAACTATATATATTACCATTAAGCTTAAAATTAATAAAGTATGCTTATAAATCAAATTTAAATTAAAGCACTTTTAGAAGCATTTGCTAATTTTTTATTGAAGATTTGTCTTTAATAAATAATAAGATATTAATCTAAAAGAAGAAATTTAAACCCAATCTTGAATTAGAACAATAGAGAGAAGTGGAAAGTAGAGTTATTTGGACCATAGAGAGAAATTAAGAGAGGTTTAGAATGGTAGAAAATGGACTAATTATATTTAGTATATTTAAATAACTTTGATTGAATTATCTTTTAATAGGAAGATTTATTGAATTATTATTAAATAAGTTATTAGTTAAGGATCAAAACTATATTAAATAATGAAGGCTAATTTCAAGGTTTAAATGAGCAATTTATTATTTTATGCTTTGATATATATAATTTCATATTAAAATAAGAAAATCAGTTTGCTTTTATTTAGCAAGGCATAATCATTTAATCTTAAGCTAAATATGCTAATTATCAAATAACTTTTAGCCTTTACACAATTAAAATTATCTTGCTTAATTTAATTAAATACTTAAACTTAATTAAGGTAGCAAATCTAATAAGCAGAAGTAATAAATTATATAGATTATAGACAGCTTTGCTGCTAATCTCTTAATTCTCTAATTATAAAAATAAGACTCAAAAAGTTTAAGCTGCATAGATACAAATATGAAAATATAGATATTAATTATGTATAAATTAAGCAAATACAAACACATAAATAATTAAAGTTAATAAAAGGATAAGAATAAAGAATAAGTATCAAAGCTACAAGACTATTTATATAGTTAATTTATAAAGACTTTAATTTAGACCTTTTATTAATACTTACTTGCATGTATATAATAGCAGAATAAATCTATCATATTTATATTAACAACATATTTAGGATACTCTTAAAGAACTAAATTACCATAATATAAGTCACCTTTAGTTCTAACCAAAAATAACAACAGTAAGTTTAACAGAGTAGTATAGTACTAATAATCATTATATAGAATCACTTAATACTTTAATTTATCAAGCTAGTTTAATATTAGTAAGATAAGAATGTAAAGTCATCAGATTAAACAGTAAACAGTAGTTACTTATAATTAATCATATTTCAATTAAATAGGAACAACCCTAATCATTTAAATTTAGTATCATAGAACATTAGATAAAACAGATAAATACAAGTATCATTATTTTAAATTTACAATTAAGTCACAACTATATTATCTAAATAATTACTTAAAAGGGCTATAGTTAACAAGCTATATAAATTAAAATTAATAATAATAATCAAACCCATCAAATTAGGCTTACCACTTAGTTATTAATTATAATTATAAGAATAGTCAAGATTAATTATTTTAATACCATCTATTTTATAGATCATATAATAAAACCAAAAATTAATTAAGTCTATTATAAGATGATAGATAAAAATCATAGAAAGGTTAGTAAATTAATTATTAAAATAACTCAATTCAATGATATCTTCATTATATTTGAGCTTTCTTCCCCAAAAGAATCTTCATAATTACTAATATAATTGTAATCGTTTTTTAGCTTCTGTACATCAGTTATGCAGCACCATTTTAATATTTTACCATAACTTTTATTCCTTTCAGGTATTTGCATGACTTATAATTCCTTCCTTTTATACTTAATCTTTTATTGAATAAATTTTTCTGTTTTATTATCTTTCTATTTTAATTAAATCTTCATCTGTAGTCAAGTTTAATCTTAAGAGCTTTCTCTTAAACTTCATATAGCTTACAATTCTTCTTATTTCCCTTAAATTTCTTAGGCAGCTATCTTAATTAAATTAAGTATCATAGCTTTAGGATTAATTAATCTTCTTTTTAGAGCGATCTATAGCCTTCAATTATTTTAAATAAATCCTTTTTATCTAAAAGCGTTGCTTAAGGCCATTTAATCCTTCTGTCTATTGAAACTCTCTATTGTTTCTTATTCCTTTGTAATTACAAGCTTCAGGTTTGCAAATCTTTGAAGTTAATGCTTAATATTTTGATGGGATGTTTTTATATTTCTGGGGCGTTAGCACTAGCTGCTTAGTAGTGAATATCTTAATTTGTAGATATAACTTCTGATTGTTTAGCAAAAAGTTAGCAGAATCTCTTAGCTATCCTATCATCAATATCAGCTCTCCTTTATAACTTTGATTTTTTAATCTCTAAACTTGAATCTTCAGTTAGACTTTATTTCTCTCTGTATACTTTTATAGGGAAAGAATGGAGAAAGCAAGACTCTTAATTTTAATATTATAAGCTAAACTTAAAGAGGTTTCTAAATAAATAAAAGATCTTGATGGAAGGTATCTGGATAACTATCCTGTTATGGAACTTGAAGTTGATAATAGTGAAATGTTGGTTCACTACATAAGGTTTTGTATGGTTTAGAAAATATGGTAAGTAGATAAGAGCCATTTAGAGTAATAAGGTTTTAAAATCTGGAAGCAGATAATTAGAATTAAGTCTGTTATTTATTAATCTAATAATATAAGGAGTGTGTTATTTCCCTTTCTAGTATTTATTTAAAGATTGTTACAACTTATTAGCATGCAGTTACTTTCTAGCAAAGTTGACTAAGAAGTTGTTATTATTATATATCCTAAAGTGTTTAGCCTAATTTAGATAAAGTTGAAAATAACTTTATATATTAGGTAAGTTATTAAATACATTTGAATATAAGTAACAAGCATAAATTTAAGTTTAGCCTACTATAAATAGAAGTATGCTGTGGATAAATTAACATAAGCATTAACTAAGAAAGACAGTGGATAATTATAAACTATAAGCATTATATATCTCTTTAGTATTAATAACTAACTATTATTAGCATTCATATCTAAGCTATTTAAACATAAAGTAGTTATTGTATATTACTATTAGTTATAAATAATACTCTTACTAACTATACCTTACATTTACTATCTATTTCAAATTACACTAACTAAGTTAGATAAGAGATTACCAATATCATTACTTAAAGGCTTTAATTATTCATTTATTATACCTATCATACTACTAACATATTACTATATTTATTTAAGTCAAAGAGCAATTTAAAATATCATACATTAATCATTAAGTAACTATTATACACTTCAACCTTGTTATTTATAAAAGCGGTATTACTAATCTTTATATAAACATATGAAGTTTAACTATTTCTTTTAAATTAGCTTTCAAATTAACTAATATTTAATCACTTTTCTAGCTTTTATCACTAACTCCTTCTTAATTCTTTTTCCTTTTTTCAACTTTATTAACTTATTTTTGTGACTGAATTGCCTTATATTATACATAATTTATATCTATATTTTTAACTGTATTTGTATCTAAACCTTTAAGTTTAAAATTCTTTCATCCTTATCTAAGAGACAAGAGATTAGCATTCAATCTAAGCAATCTAGAATCTATACAGTTTATCATTTCAGCTTTTAACCTTTTGTTTCGATCTCTTGCTTATTTATAAAAATTCCCTTTTTGCTTTAATCTTAAAGCTAAAAGTAATTTTTCTTTTACTTGCATATAAGTTTTGACTAGCTAGTTTAATGGGATCTTAAATATAAGGTACTAGAGTCTTTGATTTATAATGATCTAAAAATGTTTATGGACAAATTAAAATGTTCTAACTTTAATAGAATAGTTACTATTTTTAATTATCCTAGCTTATTACTTTCAGTCTTATAGAATTCTAGTAAAGAAGAAGTAACTATTAAAACTAGTTTAGGGATCTCTTCATATAAGTGATTTTATAATAATAATCTAGCTGTTGCTAGTATTTCTTTATTATAACTATTTACTTTTTTATTCATTTTGGTGTGAATCCTTGACACTCTATAATTATTTGATAGATTAGTAGCATTATATTAAATAAAGAAAGATAAAGATTTAATATCTAAAATCAACTTCTCAAATTATCTAATCAAGTGAATTAGATCAAGCTAGTAAATTAGCTATTATTTTTAGATGCTATATTTGATCAGATTTAATAACTAATAGTAGATTCTTTTTATATTAGTAACTTATATTCTGAAAATTCCTTATATGCTTTAAAACTATTTTAAGACCTTTTTCAAGTAGTAATCCTTCATTATTATTATAACACAGAAGACTTGGGAACTTAAGAGAGTAATTTATATACAATCAAGATTACTCCAAAGAAAATTATCTAGAATCAATTTATATCATTTTTGATAACATTTCTTTTATTTTTTGCAAATCTTTCAGTTGTAGTAGTGGGAATGTATCTAGATGTCTTCCTTACTACTTTACTTAAAGCTTTTAACTCTGAATAAGAATTATAATCTTTAGTTGCATTTCTTTATAAAAGTTTCTGAACTTTTTATTAATATACTGTGCTTCTTTGAAAACCCTTAATTTATTTACTCTTCATTTAAGTTATATTGCTAAAGATTACTCGTTTGCTACTTTGCTATTATTCCTTAGCTTCCTAGCCTTTTATTCCAAATATTTATAATTTTCCTTCTTTGGCTTTTATATTTCTACCTTTAGCTATTTTTAGTTATTTAAGTATTTGGATAAACAAGATTCGATCTATAGAATTCAGTTTAGCTAGTTTATGATGATAAATTTTCCAATCTTTAAGGATGATTTAAGCATTCATATTTTATTATTACAAATCTAAATTTTAATTAGTGCAAGAAATAGAAGAAACTTTATGGCTACAATTGGTGGAGCTATTTATAGCTTATTTATTTAAACGAAAGAGTTAGAACTCTTTTTTCTCTTGCTTGAAGGATTAAAACAAGATAGTAAAGGAACAAAGTTAGGTAGTTAGAAAGCAAATAAATAGGAGTACTGAAACAAATGAACATAGTGTAAATAGAAATAAAAAGGCAGAATAATAAAATAAATATATAATAGTAAGAATTTGGTAAAAATCATAATAGCATGTGCAAACCATTATACGGAATTAGCTTCTATCTATTTCTTTTGGTACTTATTTGATAAGTAAAAAAAGAGCGCCAAATTTAAATTTGAAACTAATTTTAAATTTATACTTTAAAAAGAATCCAATAAGTGAAGCTTAAATAGTAATTTATAAGTATAAAGAAACTATTAAGCTTTATCATGCTTTCATATATTTTATATATGATGTAAGAAATCTTAATCAAGACTCACACCAAATACTCTTTATATTAAGTATTGCAATCTTATCAAGCCTAATTTTCAGATAAATAAGATTGAATCTAGACACATTAGAAATATCAATAGATCTGATGATTAACGTCAAGTCTAGATTCAGAAAAATATTAGTGCATAAAAGCTAGTTCTCAGTTATAACTTGAATATAATCAAAAATAAAAACAGAAAGATAATAACTTAGAAAGATTATAAAATGAAAGATTTAACCTATCAAGAAGAAACAATAGCTCACACAAATACTTTAATTATTAAGTATTTTGCTAAAATTAGAAAAGCATGAGAAGTACAGAAGCTTTAGATTATTACAATTAAATAAGCAATTACTATAATTCCTTTACTTTGGAAAGCCAAAATCATAAAAAGAAGCGAATCATTATCTAGAGTTATATTTTATACTATCTTTTGTGAGACTTTTTAAATTTTAACGATCTATATGAATAGACGCTATTAAACATAATTAACTTAATTATTCTTATAATATAATTAATAACTAAGTGGTAAGCCTAATTTGATGGGTTTGATAATTATTATTGCTTTTAATTTCTATAACTTGTTAACTATAGCCCTTTTAAGTAATGATTTAGATAAGTTAGTTGTAACTAACTAGTAAATTTAAAATAATGATACTTGTATTTATCTGTTTTATCTAATGTTCTATGATACTAAATTTAAATGATTAGGGTTGTTCCTATTTAATTGAAATATGATTAATTATAAGTAACTACTGTTTACTCTGATGACTTTACATTCTTATCTTACTAATATTAAACTAGCTTGATAAATTAAAGTATTAAGTGATTCTATATAATGATGATTAGTACTATACTACTCTGTTAAACTTACTGTTTTATAACTAAAGGTTATTTATATTAACTTCTTATATTTTAACAGTATCCTAAATATGTTCTAAATTATACATTTATTATTAGATAGCTATTATATAAATTAAGTATTGACAAAGTTATAAATAAAAGACAAGAAGCTTAGCAATTTCCTTTTAACTAAATTAACTATATAAATATTCTTGTAGCTTTGATACTTATTCTTATCCTTTTGTTAGCTATATAGGTTGTATTTGCTTAATTTATACATAATTAATATCTATATTTTGATCTCTATTTGTATCTATGCAGCTTAAACTTTGCAGCCTTATTTTTATAATTAGAGAATTAAGAGATTAGCAGCAAAGCTGTCTAGAATCTATACAATAATTACTTCTGCTTTTATACTTCAATAAAAGGCTTTTTGGCTTTAAATTGACTTACTTAATTGATATCCTTATTCAGTTTACTTTAGTAGCTATTTGAATAGCAACAGCAAATTAAAGACTGATAGAATAATATAATAGAAGCAACTCTATCTCCTTAGGAAGGTCTATCTTTGACAAAGAAATGAGATAAGCATACTTTAGATAGAAGCTATTGAAGCAATAAAATAATAAATGATGAAATAAGTTGAATAGCCAAGGCTTGGTATTAGTATACAGCTATCTAATAACTCTTTACTTCTATAATCTAGCTAAACTATTAATTATTTTATATGCTTATAATTACTAAGAAACATTTAATTGTAAACAACTTAAATATACTTCATTACTAACTACATTCAGCTTATGCTATATTTATACTGCTACCAATAACAATCAACAGCTAATCAAATACACTTTTTAAATCATATCAACAGATTCTTTATTTCAATCAACACTATTATTAATCCTAAGTTAATCAACAAGCTTAAGGGCTACAACTGTCACTAAACTAAATTATAACCAACCCAAATTTTACTCTACTACAAATTTAATTCTAACCATGAGCAATGCCAACTAATCCTTAAGAATGCAAGGATTTATCATCAAGAAAATTAATCAATTTCAAGTGCCTACAATAATCCAATACCAAGGAATCTAAATCTTTATCATTGAAAGGATAAATAATATTCAGTGAGTTTTACCAACAATAACCCAACCAATAAGCCATTGATAGAAAGAATTTCAATATATTTTGCTCTAATGTAGGATAGTTGAGCATTTAATCTGGTTGTAAATGTAAAAGATGCATTAATTGTCTTAAAAACTGTTTCTAAACTAACCAGAACTATTTAAAATCAGCTTCTTTTAACAAAAGATTAGTCCAACTCATATATTTTTAATTAAGAAAAAGCTTAATTAACCTAAAAAGCGCTAAAGGGATAATTAAATCTTATTATTAACTAGATATTATAGACAGAATTATTATGGAATTAAATTAGTATCAGGGAGTAAAAATTATTAAAATAACTTAATAAAGTCTATTATCCTTGCCAAATATCTCTAATCAAAGAAACCTAGTTTTAAAATAAAATTCTTATAACTTAATTCAGTTAACTCCTGATATTAAAGCATATATCAATTGATAGAATTAGTTACTACTAAGGCTTCACTAAAATTTAAAAATTACTATTAAGTGTCTTTTGAATTCATTGCTTAATGTGTAAATTAAGAAGTTCCAAGCACTTGTTAGGTATTTCCTTTTTCTACTTCACTAATTATCTTCAAGATAAATAAATTTTTATTTATATCTTCTGTTTATTAATCTAGATTGTATTTATGCTTCTTATTCTTGCATTATATTTCCCATGTTAATACTTTTGGGTTAGATATTATAGATTTGCTTCTTGATTTAGTAAGCTTTTAAATTATCTGCTGCTTTGCTTCTTACATGATAAGTTGATTTTAGTCTTCAGTTTAATTAATCTAATTTTTTATTGCTCTAGCATTAGCAAACTTTCTAGTATATGCAAACTTAGCGTTTTATAGCATCAATGAAACGTAGTATCATGCTGTTACTTTTAATATGGTTTGATCAAAGGAAGTGAGATAATAGCTTCGTTAATAAATAATCTCTATTTCTACCCTAAGAGTCCTAGATTCTTAAGCTTTATATTTATACTAGTATAGTCTTTCTTCTTTAAGGATTGTTGCTAATTACATAAATCTAGTTTTTAGGCTTAATTACTAAGCTTTAGTTGAAAGTCTTTAACTTTAATGGTAGTTTTACTAGTACCAAATACGGTTAACTTACTAAAGGCAGAAGAATAATGTTAGGGATAATGTTGTAATTTAAGCATGATAGTAAAGCCTCCAATTTACTAGTTAGAAGACTAAAGTAATTTCATATTTAGATATTTTCAATAATACCTATTCCTGGCTACTAAGCTAATTGTAAAATCTGCTTCATAGACTGCTTTTTCTTTAGTATTTACCTCTTTTCTTCATTATAAGCTTCTTAGCCTTTCTTTTTCATGTAACTTCATCTGGCTTCTACAGTTAGTTTTTACAAACTTTGCTAGGAATTTTTAAACTGAGAGTTAAAGCTTAAAAATAGCAGAATTAAAATAATAGAAAGTATTTATTAATAGAGGGAGCCTAATTAGTTAGGATTAGATAGAAGTAAAATCTTGAGGAAGAGGTAAGAGTATTAATAGAGGAGTTAGTTGCATTATAGAGAAAATAGCTAAATAAATAAACAAACTTAGTAAACACTTCAATGGCTGTTGTTTGCTCTATCAAGAATTTATACTTAATTTGGATAATAAAGCTTTTATTAAGATTTAGCTATTAAATGTGCGAACTGAACAAAAATTATTTGCAGCAGAAGCCTCAATAAAATGTGAGGGATATTAATAAGCAAAAGGGTGCAATTAGAAGAAAACAAAGTTAAGGTAAAGATATTAAAATTAAACTAAGAGCATTCATAAGATCAGAATATAGATAGTGTTGGTTTAATTACTTTAGTAGAACTAGACAGAAATTTTAAGAATAGAACAAATAATAAATTACACTGTTCTCCTTGTACACCAAACTTCTTAGAATCTTAAAGAGAAATTTATAGTACAGCTAAGCAAATTTAAATATTGCTTGAAGCCAAAAGAAGAAACAGTCAAATATTCAGCTTTTCAATCTAAATAAGGACTAAAAGTCTTATAGAGAGGATCAATAAAACATTAGCAATCTAAAAAATAATCTGTTAAGATCACTTTGCCTAATTCTAGCAAAGCTGATTACTCTAGTCTATAAGATTTCTTTTTATTTTTTAGAAATCTAAAATAATAAAATGAGAAGATCTTTTTAAGTTACCAATCACTAGAAGAATGTCAGAACATCTTGTTTAAGAGGTAGCATTGGTGCATAAATATTAAGGAAATTACAATTACCTTTAGACTTATCTTTTTAGTTCAGTTCTAAGACAGAGAATTATTTTCAGAAACTAAATTAGCAGATAAATAGAATCTATTATAGTGCGAAAGATACTTTGACGCATCCATATTTCTTTCTAGCTAAAGTCTCTGGATGCTTTGTATATTATTAGTGATTGAAGTATTAATAGAATGAGTGTAGAATTATAAAAAATTTACCCTATTTTTGCTGTCATTGATTGGATATAGAAATAAAAAAGGCAACCCCGGTGACATCTTAAATATTAGTGAAAAGCTTTGAAATATTGAACTCTTTAAACCACATTGATATCTTCGATTTGCATAGCTCAGGCTTTTAAGACTTTAAATATATTTTAAGATATAGGGTATGATAACTTCTTACTAGGTATAATAGAGTTATTAATTGGTATATCAATTTGAATTTTATAAATTCATATTAGGAAGAAGTTAAAGCTATATTAGCCAAGTTGAATGGTGAAGTAGAACATAATAATTTAATGTTAAGCTAATTTTATAGCAATAAAACAATTAACTTATTTTAAATCCTAGAAGCTTTCTCTAAGTAATAGTGTAATTTAAAGCAGCATTTACTTATAGCATGAACTATAAATTGTAATTTAAATGAATTGTTGAATAACTAAATGTTTAATTGATTTAATATCTTATAATTTATAATTAAAATAACAAAATAGGTTAGTTCTGTATCATATAGCTATATATCGAAGTGTTTTAATAGCATAATCAAATAAGAGATAATGACTAGTGATTTAAGAAAATGATGATTAGCTTTAATAAAATCACGAAATACTTTAAACTAAATTTTAAGAGAAGAAGTTTTTCTTATTTAGATATCTTGATTTAAAGAATTCTGACTCATCAGATATGAGATTATTCTAGATAGGGAAAAAGACTATTTGTTTAATTTAGCGAAAGATATTGGAAGAATTGATTAGCTTTATTCTTAAATCTAGAGACAGCTTGTCAGTGACAATAAAAAACTACATTAAAATAGGATTTGCTACAAGGATTGTCTAATTTTAATCTTAGATTTAATATAAAACTTAAAATCACCAAGAAGATTCAACAGACAAAGATACAAATTATAAATAGAAATATTCAAATCAAATAGATTTTTTCAATAATAGTAAGAAATTAGTTCAAATGATAAGAGCTAATCATTCAGTCTTTAAAAGTTTTTAAGATAACTAATATAATGATAAATACAATGATAATCCTTATTTCTCAATTCAATTTAATATTTTACAGTTTTACTTTTATTTTCCAAACTTAATAAATAGTTTGATATCAAATTAAGTAAAATACCAAAATTCTGTATGTTTTATTAATAATGAATTTAAATAACTTATACTTATATTAATTAGCTTTAGTAAGATAGTTGCTCTTTTATCTTTTAAAAAGTAAGCTCCTTGCTGCTTTTTACTAATAATTACTTGATGTTTATAATATTTTAGTTAATACAAGCTTCCTACGTTATTTCGCTTATAAGACTTAATTCTATTGCTAAATGCAAGCACTTTTTACTATTTATTCTAATAATTTTAATTTAGTTAAAGTATTGCCTAATAAGAATTTCAACTACAATATAAGCAGGATATCTTATGTAAATTTAATAATTTACTTTGTTATCAAATGTTTCTGGCATCATTTATTATAAGAGTCTCTAAATTGCTATATTTTTGCCATACTAACTTAACTTGCAAATCCTAAATTTGTTTTCTTTAGAATTATTATAATCATCTGGAAGTATGTTTAAGTAATTAACACTTTATAAACTAAATCTTAGAAAGAAAAGCATAAATCCTTTAATTAACTAACTTAGTAAATTTAACTTTTACAGATGTGTTGGGATTTATTTAAAATACTTAGAAAGTAATAATAAAGGAATAAGTTAGACTATTAAATATATTTAGTTATTAAATCAGCATAAGAGAAAAAGGGATAACTTAATAAAAGGCAATAGTTCTTCTAGTTTATACCTCTAATGTTATCTCTTACAGATAACTTTAAATTCTTATTAAATGTATTTGTAATTATAAAACTTCCCATTAACTATCTATTCTCAGCTCATTATTAGATTATTCTCAGTTTTAATTAAGACTTTGCTAACGAATAAATACTTAAGACTTGTAAATCTTTAAACTCATTGGCTGAGGATTAAATATTAGAAATCTAATAATTTTTATATATTTCACCATGGTTGATTATTTACTTTTATTATTTTAATTTGTTTATCTCTCTCTGCTGCTTAATTTAAAGGGTTTCTTGTTGAATAAAAAGGGATATTCTGCTTATCAGTTTCTTCAAGCAGGGCCACTATATATATTGAATATGCTGCATAATCTAGTATTTGCTCCCTAGTTAATTAGAATTAACCCTTTTTATTGAAAAGCAGTTCTTCTTTTAGAGTCAAGCTTTATATACTTTTTATAATTTTAATGCTTTTATAGTTTTAAAGTTATTCTTTATAGAAAGATAGTTGCACTTGGACTAAATTTAATATCTTATCTAAAAATAAGCCTCCTTCTATTTATTTAAACAATTTTAGCTAATTTTTTATAGTTACAATCTGCTTATGGTTAAAATTAAAAGTACTACATATATAGAAATAGTAGATAGTTGTAATAAAATTTGTATGTAATCATATAAATTTGCTTTACTAACTCTTCATATCTTCTAATATCTAAATAATAAAAATTAATACTATTTAGTTAGCTATTGCATTACTAGCTTTCCTATATTATATCTAATACTGTATTTATCTATTATTATTTTTAAATAATTCTCTTGTGAAAGAGAATTTCATGTCTGTTCGTATTGTTAACTTGAGAAGAAATCTCTTAGCAATGGAAACTTTGATATAGAAAATTTAGATTAAAACTCTTAATATAAATACTTCATCAGATTGAAGTTACTATAGTATTATTAAATATTTTTGTAATTTATTATAGAGATATTGAAGAAGAAAATGATGAAGATATGGAACTAATAAGAGAAGAATTTTTATTACCTGAAGGCTCACTTGAAGAAATAGACATCTATTGAAACATTTATTAAAGAGCTGCGCACCAACGAGGTTCTACGCGCTCTATAATCAAATTTATTTATTTATTTATCAAAAATTATAGTACAGAGTGGGCAGAACTTAAGAAATGTCTTGTAATCCAACCCTACACTATGTCTGGAAGAGTACTAAGAATAAAAAAAGAAAATTCAAGAATGACTAGGAAATTTATTTTTGTTAAAGCAATATAATTATGTAAGAAATATATCCAAATAGAAAATAAAAAAATGGAACATTGTAAGAAAAATGGTATTTATTGATAGGAGTATATGATGAAAATACAGCTTTGAATCTAATAAAAATGATACTACTAAATAAAATAATTATTATTTAAGCTATTTAAAATTTTTTAATTTATCTAGGCTAAATATTTCGGTATAGTTTATAGTTATTTTTTATTACATTTTTTTATTTTCTTCAGTATAGATATATACTTTAAAAAATGCCGATAATTTAGCAAAGAAAGAATAAAAAAGAAAATTATGAAAGGAAGATAAAAAGAAAAAGTTTCCTTTATCTTTGTCAAAATACCAAGGCAAATGATAAAAATAACTAAAATAGTACTTCAAAAATCTATCGGGAAAATGAAGCCTTATATAAATAAGGCAAAGAAATTAAGAAAGTTATAAGTGGTAGAAAGAGCAAATCTGCATTTTTTGAAGACATAGAAAAATTTAGGATGTTTATTTAATAAATTAATTTGAAACGATATGCTTATGAAAACAACTTAATCAAGATAATTTCTTAACAGAAGTAAGCTGTATCGTTAATCCTAATCCAATTTAATTTAGAGAATTTCAAAGATTATTGAAGTAATTAAAGATGATATTAAGACTGTTTATTAAATAAATAAATAAATAGAATATTAGAGTAAAAGGTTGAAAAATTCGAAAATTGTATTATTAAATACAATATAGAAATAGAGATAAAGATACTGATATAGTATTCTTCTATTTTTTAATAAATATCCCTATTTGAATCAAAGTTTATCGAAGAAAAATGTCTTGATAGTTATTCAATCTTGCTAGGGGCTTGAATTCTATGGTTATTGGGTATGCATTTATTACTCATGGTGGTCAGTTTGAAGAATATGATCCAAAAATAACCCAATTGAGTAAAATAGGAAGACAATTAGAGAAAATACAAGAGTAAGAACTAATTTGTCTGAAATAATAAAAGTTAATATTTATAATTAAACTATTTATTTAAACTTTTTTAGTTTTTATTTATTCCATTATCTACTTTTCTTTTTAGCAAAACTTTTAATATAATTAATATAAATTTAAAAGAACCCTTACTAAAAAAGAAAATACCTTCTAAATACATAATATATTTTCTAAGCAAAGGTTAGAATTGTTGATAAAGATATTTAATTGAAGTTAACTAAATTATAGCTAACAATTTATCTAACTAAACTATTCAGAAGTTTATTAATTAGCTTATACGATACTCAATTCTTAAAACTTATTCATAAAAGAGTTAAATGTTAAGATTTATTAGCATTCTTAGTTTGCTAGTTGATTAAAAGAATATTCTTTAGTCATCAAAACTCTAAAGTTATAATCATATAGATAGACTTAATTTGGATAAGAGATATTTAAAATTTCAGAATGCTGATTTTTAAAGCTAGCTAGTTAATTAATGAAGATTAAAAGCTAAATACTAAGAGTTGTTTATAAAATAGTATAAAGATAACTAAACCTTGCAAATTTCTAATTTAGAAATATATCTTTATATAAATAACCTCTGTATCTTAAATACTTCATACTACATCATAGCACAAAAGCTATATTATAATAAGTTATATACCAGATTTATAAAAAGAGGTAGCTACTCTGTAACTATTTTCCTTTTTAAGGTTTATTTTATTTATATTTTTATATTTTAAATCTTCTTCTCTTTTCACTGAACCTAAAAGATAAAAAAGGTTAAGTTTTTCTAAAAGAGCTCTATACCTTTTATAGTTACATTTATTTTAATTAATTACCAGGAGTAAGATAATAGCTTTACCAATAAGATTTATTTTTCTTTAAGACATCTCCTTTAAATTTTATTTTTAAGCCTCTTCAAAGCAGAAAAATACTAAATTAGAAAACTATTTCTTTATTTAAATGCCAAAGAACATTAATTTGAATAGCTCCTAAAATAAAAATAATTAGGCAAAATTAAATATTTTATAGGCAAATTTAGCATAATAACTAATAAAGATGATTTAGGATTTAAAATTATAACTAAACATTAAATTTAGATTCTTATTATCTAAATTAATGAAAAAGTAAATAGTTAATAATACAGAATTACTAATAGTAGTTAGTTGCTATTAAGTAAAGTGTATCAATCTTAGTAGTTACTCTATTTTTTACTAGAATAATAATAAAAGAGATTGAAAATTTAAATCATAAATTAGGATAATTCAAAATAGTAATTGCTCTATTAAAGTTAGAGCTTTTAAACTTTTTATTTGGCTTTAATTACTTTTAATTGTAACTATACAAAGAATCTTTAAATAAAGGAAACCAAACTATTTTATACTTTAGACTTCTCAAACTAAAATTAATTACTTATAAATAAAAAATCAACATCGAAAATTTTTTTTAGCAAATAGAAAAGTTAAGAAAATTGATTTTGGTGCTTTAAAAAATAATATTTAGTATTTTAAGGTCCAAGTATCCATATATATGCACAATTCTAATTTTAAATATAATCATACCTTTCTAAATTGTATTATAATATTGTTATGATTTTCTTACCTACCTATTTTTTCTTATTAATTCCTTCAAATCTTCTATGTAATCTGGATTTTTATCTACAATGATTCTTACGATTTTCTTATTAAAATTTTTCTACTAAATTTGATTTAAATATTATAAAGGAAAAAGTGTTAGAACACATGATTTAACTAAATTTACATTTTTGGGTTAAAAGAAGCCTAATTAGAAATTTAAAATTGCTGATATATTGATAATTTATCTAGATTCTGACTTCAGAAAGTTAGCTTTTATTTTATTAAAAGATATATAAATTTTTTTAAATTGTTTCTTTTTTCTCAAATTCTATTTTTCATTTGCTCAGAATATTTTCTTCACCCTATATAAAAGCTTACTGAAACAATTGCTACATTCTATGCCTAATTCGTGTCTTAAACTAAAATAATATTTTAACTTCTTTACTCTATAACTCCTCCAAAAATCTACTCTTAATAGCAGTCTTTTAAAGTGCTTTCTGTCCTTTTAATTTCCTCTTCAACTAGAGTTTCCTCGTTTATAACTCTTGAGTTTTCAAAACTTGATCTTAAAATGGATTTTTGCTAATCAAGCAAATGTTTCTGAGCTAAATCCTATTTGATTTACTAAATGATTTGCTTGTATTTAGGATTGATCTCTACATCATAGTTTTGTACTATCTTTTTAACTGATACCTAAATAATAGCTTACCCTATGTAATTAGTTAAGCTAATAGTTATTTTTCTTAAAGCTTTAGTTTAATTACTTGAGTAATAACTTTAAAACTACGAGACTCACTACACCAAATAGAAGATAAATTCCATAAGCCATGCCTTGTATGGTTTAAAATCTTTAGCTGATATAATTTTCATTACTACATCTGAATTAGTAGTCTATGTTTAGCTCTGTACTCTATCTACAGTTTTCAAAGCTTTCAGGAAATAAGTCTTCACAGCCTAGCATGTAAATGCTTATTAGTCCATGCAAAGCTAGGCAAATGGGAAGCATGTTTAAGACTTTTTAGTGAGTTCTAATTTAAGCGAATGTCTCCCATCTAAAATATCGCTTTAGTAAAAATTTGTCTGATAATAGCATTAAGAGAGATATAGCAAAGACACAAAAATTGAGAATAGGAATTCCTACTGAATACAGCTGAACAGTAAACACAACACTAAGAATCTTAGCATAGTTAAAGGAAATTATTAACTTAGGATTTAAATCTATTCAGTTGAGGTATTTACTTAAAGACTTTTTTCGTCTTTGTAAACTTAAAATTATCTTACTAAGAGGTCATGATACCAATAAGTTCATTAAAGCAGGAAATAGTATCAAATAAAATAGCGTGACAGTAATCTAATGTCCGACATCTAAATATCACATACGCTCAAAATCATCATACTTGTTATTGAAATAATCAGAACTCTAATCTTTGGTTATCCAATAGGGTAATTTGGCATTTACGATAGTTTTCATCAGACCAATATTAAAAAATTCAGTCATAAAGATAATAAGCAAAAAGTCATGTGTTTACTATATGCTTTCCTAAATTCGGAAAAACTTAGAAATGAAACTTATTAGTTTAAACTAAAAGTAATTAACTATTATAATGAACATAGAGGAGAGATACAAAAAATTCTACTTTACATTATAATTATCTTAATAATGAATGCATCATCTCCCTATGTCGTTATTTTTAAAAGCATCTTCCTAATATGAACATCAGCAAAAATAAGCATCTGATTATTCCTTGTAATTTTTTTAAGCTTCTTCAAAGGTAAAATAATAGCTAAACTCTCTAGTTATTCATAGTTCCTAACAGTCTGATTGGTTTGGGATCAGATAATATTTTTAATTACTTAGCATCTGAAATATGCACAAAGATATTGCAGCCATAATATTTATAGCAAACACAAATAGCGAAACTAAAATCTTTTTTCTTCTTTTGATCTCAAGATTTTCAAATATAATATCTTAAGGTTCTATGTAGTCATTATTTAATATTTAGTATTTATCTATAAAACTTCTAAACTACTAATCCTTGCAAAAACAATGTTTGCATTAATAATATCTATTAAATAGATTTTTACTATGCTCATTTTCAAACACAATGAAAAATACGTTGTTTTATAGCTCTTCATATAAATCTGTTTAGAGTAGTTTAGAAAATATCTTTTTCTCTATTTTTTTGCTTTATGAGCTAAAATGCTTCAATTTCTTTTTATCAGGCTGAGCATTTACTTCCAAAGCTTTGATTTTTTCTTTATATTTTTGCTGTTTTTTATATAGCCATAATAGGTTATTCGTTTTCTTTAAAATTATTACTTAATTGACTTTCCCAAAACGGTCTTACATCATTTGCTTGAAATTTTCAATTTCAATCTTTTAGTTTTCTTTAAGCTTCAATTGAACCGTAAAATCACTAGCTAGCTTTTTTTTTTAGTTTCAGGTTTAAATAATTAAACTAAGTCTGATATTATAGAAGATGATAAAGACTAGAAAAACTAATTGATTGGTGATATCCACAGAAATAATATCTACTTTGAATTTATTATTATAGTCATAATATGCTTCTTCTCTCTGCTCTTGCTAGTGACTAGGCTTGTATTGGTAGTATTAAGTTGAGTTAGGCTTATTTTTATAGAAATAATAGTTATCTTCTTCTATTCATTGAATTTAGGATCCTGTAGTATACAAGTTAGCTATTGTGATTTTATCAATTAAGTTTGATTATTAATCATTTAGCCAGCCACTATAATCACCTCCCCTGTAATTTTTTACAATAGAAGTTATACTAATAACGCTCATAATTGAAAATGTTATACAAATTAACTTCAAGAAGTCAAAGTATAAATCTACCTAAAACGTATTTTCTTCCTAATTGCTAAAGCCTAAAACAAAGAATCGCTTTCAAGAGAACTTAAGTTATTAGGTATAATTCTAAAATATTTGCCAAGAGTTTCCCCTTTTGTTTGATTTCTTTAGTTTTTGCTGCTTTATTCATTTTCTCCAGAGGCTTTTCCTATTTGACTTCTTCCAGAGTAAATAGAAAAGTACTATTGAAAATACACTTATTGAAGAGTAAATTATGCATAAAATGGAATTAAAGGGGATAAGCTTACGTGTTCTGTATACATTTTTGCTATAGCCATTTTCTAACTTGAATACTTCTATATATTTTTAACTCAAATATTCATTTAAAGATCCACAGTCTCCCTAATCTCAATTACATCCAGGAGTAAAGCATCCTCATTAGCAGTAAGTGTCATTCAAATATGGAGCGAAACATTAACAAGTTTCTAAGCAATCTCCTCCATCTCAATTACATGAAAGACTGTTACACTCGAAGTCACAAACTCCATCTGACAGCAAATAAGCTATTTTATAAGTAACACAATCACATTATACTCCTCAGCATTCATCAGTATCCATACCACACGAAGGATTGTTGCATTAGAAATCACAATGTCCATTGTTTTATAAAATAGAGCAAGCTGCCTAATCCCAACAATTTGATTATTATTCAGTTCCTTTGCAATCTCCTCCATCGTAATTACATTCGGCATAATTACATTAAGGCTAGCAAACTCCATTTCCTAAAAAGTAATGCTCACAGTGAGGCATACATTTTTCACAGTCTTATCCATCATAATTACATGCTTCTACTTAGCATTCACTTTAGCACATTCCATCATTAATTCATGTTGTAGCGCATCCTTCACTACATATATCAAAGCAATCTCCATCATCATAATGACACTCGGATGTATTACAAGGAGGTTCACAAATTCCATTACCAAGAGCGTTAAAAGTGCATCAATCATAACAAGTTCTGCAAGCTCCTCTATCCATCAAGCATTCAAAATTACCGCATGGTATTTGACATTTTCAATCTAAAAGGAAAGAATTATTGCAGCCACTTCTACACTAAGACATTGTTCTCTAACTAAGTATAAAAGCTAATAGAAGCATGAATATAAGCTTAATGATATAAAACTTCATATTTAATAAGAAATTAATTATACAAAGGCTATGATATTATAATTATATACCTACCTAATTCTAAGTAAACGCAAGTATTAAACTCTATTACACTTTATTATAGCAATACTCAGTTATTAAAAATTTACATTAATCTAGATACTTATACTTACTATTAAAATATGAAAGGCTAATTATTAAATATCTAGCCAGCTATTTATAAATAATACTTCTTTCTTTAATTTTAAATTGTACTATTTCCATTTCTTAGCTATTTATTTATTATCTACCATTCTCCTAATAATTAAAGGCTAACTTAAAGAAAAAATTTAATATTTTGGTATACTTAGAATTGATTTAAATGGATTAAGGAAGGGAATTATTAAAGATATGATTAAAAATAATAAGTTTAAGGATATAAATCTACTTTATTTTAGCAAATATACAAAACTATAAAATTTAAAGAGCGATAAGAAGATAATAGCATATAGGATATTATAATCTTAATATACAATTAAGAAACCTAATAGTAGAGCTATATAAAATACCTGTTTTAGATATACTTCTATAAATTTATCATAGCTTATTAAAAATTATTATATGAACACAAAAGAACACTTTAGTGTATAAATTATTAACTTTATAACTATAACTTGATAGATAAAATTTGGAATTTATAGTAATAAAAGTGTATAAATGAGATTATTTACAGTATAAAGTGTTATTTCTTTAATTTTAGAAAGAAGCAATGTTTAGAAATTTCCCTAAAGCTAAATTTTATTGAAACTAAGCTTTTATAGAGAAATTGTGCTATTATTAAAGAACTTTCATATAAAAAGCAGGATAAAGTTTTCTAAAGATCTCAAAATGAATATGATTGGTTAGTTTAAAATAATTGAAAGCAGGAGATGCATTTTACTCTAATTCCTTGGCTGATTATTAGAATACATTAATTTAAAATGTTATAACTATTTATTAAAATTGCTTTCAATTAAGAAAAACATAATGAAGGGATAAAAAAATATGTTTAGTTGAGAATAATAACAGTAGTAGTAAAGCAGATTAAGTCTTTTGTCAGAAAATAATTTAAAAACTATCTTTAAGAAACCTCTATAGATAATTATTTGAAATCTGATTTCAATTCTAAAATTTAAGTAATTTTGTTATTTAAAATTATTATTTAATTATATTTTTAAATATTATATACTTATAAATTTGAATCAGATGAGTAATAAACGAAGTGAAATAGAATATTTCTCTAATATCATTATTCAAAATCTTAATTAATTAATATAAATGCTAAACAAGTTATTTATCAAGAGATAAGTTCAACCTCAAAGAAAGGAAGTTTTATATATATTAGCATGATTTATATTAAAGACACACTATTTAAAAATTTAAAAATTGTACTTACTTGAGAATAAGATACTAAAATGTTTACTTATTAAGGATTAAACTTACGTGGCTTAATTAAAATAATAAGCTTTAGAAATTATAATATGCTAAAACTTTATATTATAAATAAATTTACCTTAGTTATAATTTCCCTACTTTCATATATTTTTAAACTAACTAAAATTTTATAATTTTTTTCCAAAGTTGCTTCATTATTAATATTTAGAAATATATTCCTATTTAGAATATTATCCGCATTTCAACTAACCTTTAGTTATATTTGATAAAATTATTAAATTTTTGCTATATATATTTTAATTTAGATTGTTCTCTTACAATTTTTATTTCTTTTTACAATTTCCTTAAATCATTTTTTAATCTAATTATTAAGATAAATTATTACAAAATAATCTAAAATTTCCTTATTTTTATCTTTATTTTTTCTTATAATTCTTAATTTTTTCTTTTTCAATAGCTATATCATTGAGAAGCAAATCTATTATCTTAAATTATAACTAAAAAGGATATTAAGAGATTGGAATAATTAATTTTACTGTAGCATCTGATACTAAACAATTTTATTAGTCTCTTATACTTTAAATTTCAATCTTCTAAAGCAGCTCTTTATCTTTAGGATGCATTATTTTATTTATATACTTAAGCATTTTCTATTTTTCTAATTAGTATTCTAGCAGCACTAATGGCACTATTAGATTTTCATTATTAGATATTAATACCTTATTATAGCTTCCTTCTATGTAAAATTAGATTAAGACAGTTCTTATTTTTTGATTGTTCTATCATATTAAGAATAGAATAAACCCAGTTAGCATAAACTCTCTTCTTTATTACGTTTTAAAGTTTTAAATAATTCTATTATAATTATCTAATTGATACATAGCTATTAATTAACTAGCATATTATTTTAATCTTAATATATTTCATAATTACTAGAATAGAACTAAATAAGAGTCTATTTTTACCTCTTTAGGTAAAAGAGATAAAATAGGATTAATAGTAAATATCCAAGCATTTACGCTTAATTAACCTTTTTTTATTATTAAGCAAGTTTAAGTAATGAGGAAAGTAGTCTCTCTTTTGTTCTTGCTAAAATGGAAATCTATTATAAAAATAAAAAATATTCTCTAGTTATATCTACCAACTATTTTAATTAAGTTTAAGTTTTTTAATTTATTTAGAGATAAGTTTAATGTAATAAAAAGTGAGAAGAATATATATTTTTTATATTATTCTGCTAGAATCTAGTCTAAAGTAGGAAATAGCTTACCTATTTTAGTTTAAGATCGAATAAAAAACTAGATCAAAGTTAAGAGACTTTATATAAAGTTTTATTTTTCTTGAACGTAGTTTTTCAGATAAAATTAAAGGAATAACTCTATTTTTAATAAAGTTTTGCTTCATCATAAGTTAAAATCTATATTATTATTATTTAACTAAATGTAAAATAAAGATTTGCGTACTCTGGGCTTTTAAGCAGGTTTTAACGGACTTTTTTATTCGTGGTTGTATTCCACGACTTTTTATAAATGGGTAGTTACAACAAAGGAATCTCTTAGTTTCTTATGAGTAATTTTTATTTATAAACGCCTCATTCAGTAATTCAAAGCTTATTTAGATTTCTTCAGGTTCTTTGTTCTTCATTTTGTTTGAGTAGTCTTCATTTTTGCAATGTATTAGTAGGTGATATTTAGATTAGAAGTAATAACAATTTTTATATTACTTCTCAACTTTCTTCTTTGGATAAATCTTCCTTTCTAACATCTCAATTCTTTTGCTTAGGTTTGAAAAAATTTGTTCTTAACTTTATTTTTTCTTAATGCTTTTGTTAATATAGATTTTTTTCTATGATCATCTTTTGCGATTATTTAAAGTTGGATCAAGACACTTTATAAAGTTAATTTTCTGTTATTAAACTGTTTTTTATCAGTTCACTTTTAAGAATTAACAATTCGTTATTTTGATCTTCTATACAGTTCATTAACTCCTGGATTTTATCTCCTTGATTAAAGAAAGTCCAATATATTTTGCAATTTATTTTTTCATTTGCTAATTGAATTTTAGAGTAATTTGTTAATTTGAATTCCAGGATTAACTTATTCAGTAAGACCAACCATTACTTTTCCCTCTAAAGATGAGCTAGATTCTCGACTCTATCTTTGTCTTTTTAGCTCCTCGTTATTCGCTTGTTTTCTTGCTTTTCTTTTTTAATTATTAGAAAAACGGATGTTCTACTCCATTTTTTCTTCAAGTTAAAATCTATTGGATAAAAATATAATTAAATTAAAGGGCTTCTCTTTAGAGTGACTGGAAACTACTTTCCAGCTGAACGAAACAAGGCATTCTCTTAATGCACATGACGTGGATATCCTGTTGCTTAATCCACTAAGATTCGTTCAGGAAGTTCCATGATTATGGGCTGAGAGACTTCTTGTTGCTGGCAAGAATG
Organism: Loxodes magnus; assembly: GCA_946699065.1. Taxonomy (NCBI): domain Eukaryota; phylum Ciliophora; class Karyorelictea; order Loxodida; family Loxodidae; genus Loxodes; species Loxodes magnus. The sequence continues at coordinate 666,231 of CAMPDV010000109.1, forward strand.
GATAACCAAAAAGATTTTGTTTCCTTACAGGCATTGAATCTAACCAAGAACCTTCTCAGCGATATGATAGGAGATCGATATTATCCATAAAATATGAAGGTTTGATCTGATAATCAACCTCAGTTTCTATAATCTTTTTAATTATAATTCTATTTAATAGTAATATGGAAAATGTTTATAAAGTAGTAATTTTATTTTAGCTTTAAAAATAAAATTAGTAGCATTTATTATAAAAGCATAGGATAATATTATGGAATAATATTCTAAAATATCTTAGAAATTAAATAAGAAAATTATTAGGCTTATTTTTCAAGCTTTAATCAAGGTATTTCATTTTCTTTTGTAAGAGCTAGTTTAAAGATATTATTAACTGAAGTTAAAATGAAAAATAATGCATGAAAAACCTGATGATTAAAATTAAATTTAAAATATCTCTTAAAAAGTTAAAATTTAGTTAAAAAATTAAACTAATATTAAGCATTTAGCTGTATTATATTTATCATAAATCCTATTTCCATAGATATAAAAATAATATAAATTAAACGAAGATTTTTTTATAAAATTTAAGTGAAAACAAAATTAGTAATATTGAAAATACAAGGTATTTGTATAAAATGTCTGAAGAAAATTAATATCAATTTTACAATAAGTTGTATATTTACACTCCAAACTACTAAATAAAAGTAAGTTTAAATAATAATTTATTTAATATAAAGAAATGCTTTTCTTTTTTTATAATTTGAAACAGGCTATTTGATTTTTTAAAGAAAACTTAATATTTTAAATAGTATAATAAATATTTTAAACTTACAGTAGTAAATTAAGGTTATATTTATTTATTTCTAATCTAATTCATATTTAATGCTTGGCTTAGAAATAAATTATTAAATCATTACTAAATTTATCTTTACTTTATTTGGTTTTTTAATAGGGTTAGATTATTATATGAACATTTTTTAATGATATTAATATATTATATTCTTCCTTATGATTTAAAACTTTTTAAATTTAGAAGTTAAATTAATTAATTTATTTATTTAGAAACTTTTAATAAAGAAATTAGAGGTCTTAACATCTCAAAAAAATTGATATCAAAAACTTTTTCTGAGATAGAGGATTGAAAAAGATTAAGGGGCATTAGATCATGATATTCTTAAGAAGCTCTACATAAAATAAAGCATAAATATAATATTTTATATAAGCTCTTAAAAAATAGGTTAATAAAGGAAATATAAAAGTAATGATGATAATCCTTTAAATTTTCTAAACTTTTTATAGCATTTTGTTATTTTAATTTGTATACATTATAATTTTATTGGCTTTACTTATCTAATACATTTAATCTATAATTTAGATAAAAATAATTAAACTAATAAATTTATTATCTTTATTTTAAGTTTATTTTGTTTCTTAACTCAAAATTCCATTTTAATGCTTTTGCTGAATAAATTCTTATTAATTCCTCAAACTATTTTTCTTTAAGATTTTAATTAATAATTTATCTTCTAAGGTTTAAATATAAGTTGATCAATTTTAGATAAGAAGTAAATTTAGTATTTACATAATAAATTACTATTCCTTTTAAAAATAGTGCTGCATTTATCTTAAATATTTATTATTATAAGCTTAAAGCTTAAATATCTAATGCTCTTATTTATTTTATTAGCTTAATATTAACTGTAAATTTTTAGAGCAACTAAGCTCTCGCCATGATGCTCTCTCAAAATTTCTTTTGATGGACATAATGAAGATATTGGTGACCATTTTCGGAAACCAGGAGTAACCATGAAAAATGAATGTATATTCCATAATAATATATTTCACGCTACTATAAAAGTTCGATAATCATCTAGATGTATTCTCTTCAAGATTTTAAATTCAGTAAGGGACTGATTTAAGGTCAAGAGGTATAATAAGATAATTAAAAATTTAGCTAAAGATATTCTTTTTGATTATATCCTGATTTCTTTATCTATAGATTTTATAGTAATTGAAATAATTACATTAACTATAATTCACTTTATAATAATTTAATATTTTAAAAGCTCAGGAAAAGAAAATGGTGTATGTTAGTATAAAAGTGCAAATAGAAGATGAAAAATAATAAAATAGATTAGTTACAATTAAATAGGATAATATTTTAATCATATCTTGTTACATTACTGATAGCGGAAAATTAAGATACCAAAGATTAAGCTTATAAACTTCTTAACAGATTGTTAAAAAAATTTTATGGGAAACCACATATATTGACGGGAGATTTCAACACCCTTTTATATAATTTCGGAGACAATCCTGAAAATACTTAAGACAACGTCTATAGAGTTTAAGAATTTTTATGATAAAGCGATCTTGTGATAATGAATGATAGTAGTATCAATACATATATACACTAAGGAAGAGGATAATTGTATTGTAATGACTATATCATTATAAACAACTATTTGAATACTAATTAATTTACAAATTTAGCTGCTCATAATAATAATTTATTTTCTGATCATATTCCAATCACTCTCAATTTTATTTATAATAGTATAATAAATTGGAAAAAGATAGTTCAAAGGAAATATAAAATAAATAGGTTATAAAATGCAATAGATAGGAAAAAATATTAAGAATTTCCTACAAATTTATCTAGAATTCTATTAGATAGATTAAGATAATCTTGAAGATTAATATTAATTTATCAAAAGTAACATTAAGACAATGCTGAATAAATATTAGCATCGTTTATTCCAAATTCAAATTATAACAAACTTACTCAAGATCTTACTAAGAAATACACAGGAGATAAAAGAGCTAGTTCAGAATATAAGGACGCTGACATTAAATTTGGAAGAATAAACTAAAAGTAACTAATCTTCATGAGACAGCAAAACGAATTTGGAAAGACTTCAAGTATAATTTGTGAAAATTAAAAAAAAATGAAGAAAAAAATTTCTACTTCTTAGAGAAGATTATAAAGAAATATTTTAGCATGCTAAGAAAATTATATTTCCTAAGAAAAGAAATTAAAGTAATTTTAATAAAAAATCAACAATAAATTAATTGATTCATGGAAGAATTGTGTTTTAACAAACATTCTAATCCATCTCAATAATAGATAAATCTTATAATTAAAAAATAGATAAAATATAAGATAGTATTCAAGAAATTAAAGATTATTCACTCTCATATTTATAAGGATTTTATCTTTTTACAATACAAGAAATATAAGAAATTATAAAAATATTACAATTGGAAAAGAAGCTGGTCCAGATGGTACAAAAGGTGGACTTCTGAAATGTGGTGGATAATATCTGCTAATAATTCTTCACTCTTTTCTAAATTATATGTTAAGACTTGGGAGAATCCCTTAAGAGTTAAATAATTTAGTGATAATTCCAATATTTAAAAAAGAAAATAAAGAAGATTGGAAAATCTGACTACCTATTCTCTTATTAAAACTATTATAAAATTATATTATAAAGCTTTAACAAAAATACTATGTAATCTGATTATTAGAGGACCTTTCATTAATGGAATTCGTGAAAAATAGATAACTACTTTATAGATTTTAATAATATAACAAATAGTTGATAACTATCGGGAATGTGCTAAAGGTTAGATTAAACTGATAGCAACACTGATAAATGTAGAGAATGCTCAATTCAATAGAAAGAAGATTTTTATTTGATCAACTTAAGAAAGTTAAACTACTACTTGGACTAATAAAAGCTTAGAGTCGTATTACAAAAACCTAAATTCTTCATTTATTATAGGTGAAAAAAACACCAGAACATTATAATACAACAATGAAATTATGTAAGGAAATTGTATGGACCAGTTTTAGCCTTGTTGTATTATGACATAGTAATTAGATATTTGGAAAGTAAAGCACCTAATTGGGATTTAAATGCCAGGATTCGAGTATTAGCTTTGCTTGTAGATGATGGGCAGATGATTTTATGCTTCTTTCCAATCCTGCAAAGTGGATGTTAGAGTTAATAAAAGAAGCAAATAAGATTTTTGCATAAACTCATTTAAAGACCAATTTCACTAAACCTTAATGCACCTAAATTCTAAAAAAGCATTAGAAATAATAAAACTTAAATTGATAATTAAGATAATTAACCAATTATTTAAAAGGTATAAGTAACATATTTTCTGTAATTCTACATCTATAATTTGAATCCCCATTGCAGAGAAGTCTCATTCTAGACGTAGTTACAATGAAAAAAGCTGTTTTGAAACTAATAAGATATAAGAATGTGACTTCTTGACAATTTAAAACTTTCTGTATACTTTTACACTACATAAAGCAGAATATGGAGGAAAACTAGTACTATGGCGCATTCAGAAAGGAATAAATGGAGTTTTGAATAGAATTGAATCAAGCATGAGAATGATTTCAAGAAAAAATTTAAGCAGCAATTTCAACTTTTAACGAATCATGTTATATAGATTTAAATTGGTCACCTTTCAAGCACATTATGACAATAAAATTTTTTAAATTCTTTCATAAAATGAAATAAGAAAGCTTTGATTATCTAAGATCAACTATAGGCTTTCTTTTTATTAATAACTGGAAAAAAGGAATTCAGTTCTATGATCAAGTTTAACAATTATCGGATCTTTATAGTATTGACCTGTAGAATTCCTAGTTAAGTACAAGTTAAAAAACCTTTACTAAATATATAAGAGACAAAATACATATTGTTTCTATAACAAATCTACTCAAAAGTTTAAGAGAATAAAAGTAGCTAAAATATAAACTGGGCAATTTAGAAATATTTACCATTTTCCACAAATTACTTACACTAAATTGAACAAATAATTTAAACAAGAAATTATCAGTATATATAAACTTAGAACTCAATCCTATAATTTTTGAAAAGATCTTTAAGATCTTCTTTATCCTATTGATAATCTTAATTATATGTGTGGAGAGTATGATGCATTCAAGCATATTTTTAAATATATATACTATTCTAATATAAGAGATTGAATATTGTAAAAGTTTTGGAATTATGACTTAAGATGCCTTATATTATATGATTAAAGACTTATAAAATCCTTTCCGAAGTCTTATTTGGGATATTTAAATTTATAAATAAAAATACTTCACAAATAGCTTATGTCAAGAAGACAAAAATTATTGAAATGGAAGAAGTAAAAAGGAAGAAATAAAAGATGAGATCATGACAAGAGTAATTAAAAATTGATGAGATCAAGATTATAATTAAAAAAAAGCATTTACTTAAATCTAAAATTGAAGAAAGCAATTTTACAGTTATAGATGTCAAAAAACTATTTTAGTTTAAAAATTAAATATAATATATATCTTGTAACATGAGATAATAAAAGAATTAGTTTAGTTTATGTAAGCTATTTAAAATTAATCTAATAACTTATTATTTAATTTACTTTTAATAATCTATTTAACTATACTACTATTATTCTTATAGCTATTGCTCATAATAACCATTTCTGTATATTTTATTATAGATATCATCAATTATTTAATATTATACATTACATAAGATAAAAATATAAACTATGATAAGATAATTATAGAATTATTTGAACTTGAGGCATTAGAATAAGCTAGAATTTTAGATTATTTATATTTATCCTAAATTTAAATTATTTATATATTCCTTTTTATTAAGTATCTTAAGTATTCTTATTAGCTTTATTAAAGAAAATTTACAATAAAGCTATATTTTAAAATAACTAAATCTTAATTTATCTATATATATATTTTTTAAGTATTAGAATACTTTAAATTTAAAATATGAAAAATGGTAGTTTTAAAAATAAAGCATTTATATAATTATGATGACTATAAGTAAATAGTAAATATTATATTCTTTTATATATAGTGAAAATAAAAAAAATATCATTTTAATCTTCAATAAAATCAATAATTCGAGCATCTCAAATCCTGAACTTATTTAAATCGAAGTGATGAATAGATTATAGTCTCCTTTACTAACTCGTTTAGTGATATTAATTTAAAAAAATTTAAACTAATTTTTCATGACTTTAACTATACTTTCATTCTATACTAAAAGCACTAGTTATTAGTATATTATATCTATATTCTCTACCTTACTTTAAAAATATTAGCTGTAGAGAGTAAAAAGCATTAAATAGCAGCAAAATTATAGATTAAAAAAAGCTTAAATTATAATAAAAGTAAAATTAGTTACAATTTAGCAGGTTAACGGTATATAAAAGTACTCCAAAGACAGATCAATTCGCATATCACTAGGAATTACTGAGCAATTAAAAATTTTTTATCTATTTGCATATTTAGGATTAAGTTAAATAGGCTCAATAGTGTCAGAATAGTTTCCTAGATTTTATAGGAAATAACTATTAAATTTACAAGGATTTATACATCCTTTCGTCTAATTTACCGAAGTTTAGCAATGTAGATTCTTTAATGTTATGATCATTTACATTATTGGGATTCATTATAATATTTATATTTAAATACATTAGAACTTCCAGATAATTTTCATCGTTGCTTACTATATTTAGATATTATAAGGTGTTATTAGAGACTTAAACTTTTGCTTCTTTATTATTTCATTATTTTTGAACAACTATTCTGAATTCTGCTTAAAGTTGCTTATTTTACTATAACTTTTTTTTTCTAGGAATAATTTAATTAGTTATTTGATTTAGATGGTCCTTTAGATCTTCTTAGTCTTGCTTTTTTATCTTGTTTCAAGCATAATTTAAATATTTTCCTTTACTTAATTTACTGAAGCCTTTTACTATTAAACATTTATATGCTTGTTATTTATAATATCTTCTAATTTATCTTTCTCTTTTACTCCCTTATATAAATATTTTAATTTTAAAGATCAGATAAACAGTGATTATGTAAACTGTCAGGATTAATAATATTTTTACTCCTAACTACTTTCATTACTTGAATTTACTAAAACTATATATTATTATTCAAAATTAATCTTAATTTTATACTCTTAATGACTTTCAAAAAAGGATATTTTTATTTGAATTTTAGTTAAGATTTGAAGGCATATCTTTGGTATTCTAACTATCTAGTATAATGTTTTTGAATAATTCTTTTATATCTTTGGCTGTGTTATTTAAGGTAATTAAATTTTTTCTCAATTTATAATTTGCTTCACTTTCATAAAATGTTAAAATTAATGCCCACATTAAAGAGAGTTTCTAAAGAGCTTTAATGGTACACATGTGAATTTATTTTCCAGTTTTAGACTACAATTTTAATAGCTATTTTAATGATTTAATTATTAAGTTTACTTATTTAATTTGTAGCGACTCTATATATATAGTTTGTAGGTTTTATATATCTGTCTGTGCTTTACATATGAATTAGTAGTTTCTTTTAAATGAATTAAAGAAGAGTCACTAATAAAATTTAGTGAATTCTATATTTCGCTCATTTTTTATAGAAATTATAAGATTTAAATTTATAAAAAAGTTAAAGTTAAAAAGCTTTGTTAAAGCCTTAGTAGTCAGCCATCTGACCTATTTTATCAGCTTGTCTCTATTAGTTTGTCTTGAATTCCTACTAGGCTTAGTTAGGCGGTGTAGCACTTCATTAGTGCACCATCCTTTAATGTTCGGAATAGTTTTGGTCTTGTACTTAGCGTTCCTAATTATTTATCTAAGGATTAAGATTTGAATTAAAGAATTTGTTTCTATAAATTTTTCCGCTTTATGTTGGATATATCCTAAATAGTTTTCTAAAAATATCTTATTTATTCTTTCTTTAAATTTCGCTTAGTTAGTAGCAGTATTTTCTTTGGTGTTATTTATTGTACACGTAGCATTTTATTCTTCTTTTAAACTATTATTACTGTAACACTTATTTAATTTAAATTTACTACTTATTTTAAATAAACGTTTACTGTTTATTTTAATTTGAGGCTTCATTTTCTATTTCCATAGGATCTGATTAATTCTGTTAAATCGAAAATGGCGTAACCTAAATTTATTATTAAATTTAAAGAATTCTTTGTTCCAGTTTGTTTTCTATTTCTTATGATGATTAATATTGTTTCTCAAGTAAAGACGTTATTAGTTTTTCTAATTTTTCTACTTTATCAGTGAGGTATCTATTTTTAAACATAAACTCTTTTAATGACTTAGATAATATTTCTATTTGAGTTAGTGTCGGAAGTTTTTTTAGTTCTGGATTTCCAAGTGGTTAATGTTCGTCATATCAATCATATTTCTCACTTTCACTCATTGTAATTATTTCGCTTTTTTATTTTTTAGAGAATTTTCCTGTTTAAATGTTTTGTTCAAAGTTCTGTTATTTCTTAGAAGCCATTTTATATATATCATAATAATAAAACTTTTATATATAAATTACTTATAATTTTAAATAAAGAAGTACTTTTAGAAGAATAAAGAAGAATAATTATATTTAATAGTATTTCAGTTATTTAATAGTTTAGCCTGCTTATTATTTGTTCGATACTATTTTTCTTTTTACTATAAGAAATTTTCTAATATTTACTGTGTTTCTTAAAATAATGTATAAGGACTTGACTTTCAATAAATTTTTGATTGTAATTCAAAAACTTACTTGAATAAATTATGAATAAGTATAAGCTAAAATAGTTAATAAAAAGAAGCTAATTAAAAAAATAGAACAGGAAATATAAATTCCAGATTATGAAAAAAGCAAAATTATGATGCTGATTTCTAATTTCCTAAAACTCGCCTAAGCAAATTTATGAAAAACAAAAAATAAAAAATTATACCAAAAATAAAAAATTTAAGTATTTACACTTATATAGCAACTTACTAAAGATGTCTATAACTTAAAGGAAGAGTTTGAAAAATAAAAAAAGTAGAATTAATAAATATGGAAGACATTAAAACAATAAAGATAGACAATAAATCAGGAAATATAATTGTAAGCTTTCTTTAACAAATAAAATAACTATTAATCTAATTTACGAATAAAGAACTAACAATTATCATACTAATTAAGCATTAAAAATATTCTTAAAAATAGAGTTAGATATGGAACTGAAGCAAAATGAAGCGCTTAAGGAAATTTAAGTGGTTAAAATGAAACTTTTGAAAGTAAAGAAGAAAAAAGCATTGCCAATCAGAATGCCACTAAGATCTCATAGGAAATAGTGCTATTACTTCTAATTTTTCCAACAAATAATTAGGAAATACATGAAATTCAATCATTAAAAAAGTAAAAAAATTAATCAATTATGAAAAGAAATAATAAGAACATACACAATTAAGGAAAATGAATTTAAGAACATTTTAAGAAATTAAGAAGAGTTCACAATCTCATTAAAAACTGGTTATCTCAAACTTTTCTATTAGTCCAATAAAACATATTCTGTTCGGTAGTCCAAAGAGGGGTAAAAATTACTATAAAGGATAAATAAACTGAGATAACAATAATATTTAAATAAAAAGTTCATTTAGCATAAAAAATAAAGGCTGACAAATAAAATAAATCATTATTTTATCTAATCATATTCTCCTCATTTATTCTTTAAAGTATCATTCAAGATAAATTAAAATAAAATTTTAATATAATTTAATTTTAGTTAATTCTTTATTTTATTCTCGATAATTCTTATTTTTTTTATATAATAATAAATTCTTAAACCAAATCGTTCCATTTTTTTAATATTTTTTCTTTAATTTCTATTAATTATTTTATTTTAAATATTTCTATTATTTATCTTTAAAATATTTAGTTTATTTTATTATATTTTATTAATATTCCATATTTTGATCTTATTTACTTATATCTTTGATATCATTACTTTAATATTTATTATTGATTGACAAAACTCTGTTATTTTATTTTATATTTATTCTAAAATTTTCTTAATATTGAAAATAACATTTGCCTGATTAGTTTCAATTCGTCTATCCACATAAATCATTCCTATCCCATTAATTTAATAATTAACCTCTATAGTTAGATTAAACTTAATGATTAATGTTGAATGTTTGAGAACTTCTAAATTTTTCCCGTACTGCTTTATTAAAATAACTTTTTATGGACATAAAAAGGATATTCTACTAATCATTTTCTGCAAAAGGGGATCACCATGAGTAATGAATGCATAATATATAATTATAGACTTCAAATCCCTAACAAGGCCAAATATTCTTTAAGACTCGTTCTTTTCCTGATCTTAGATTCAACCAAAAACTTTCTAAGGCTAGAGATATAATCAAAAAATTTAAATTATCATTCTTTGCATTTCTATATTTATGAAAATCTAAAAATTGATAATTTTTCTTTCTGCTATATATAAAGATGCTCTAAGTGTAGAAAAAACCATTTAGAATCTAATCTAATTAATTTATCTAACTTTTAACAATTTAATTAAACTGCTAATTTACTAAATTAATCCACTTTTTAAGTAATTACTAAACCTATTTAATTCAATTATAATAGTCCATCTATTAAATCATAGTTTATTTCAATAAATATTTTAAATAGAATATAATTTAGATTTATATAAAAATAGTTAATAAAATCACTAGCATGTATTATCTAGCCATCAAAAGAATATCAACTATTTGCTTATTTTATATTCTTAAACATATTAGTTTACAGTATCTTATCAGTTATTTTAAATTAATCCATTTTTCTCTTTTAGTTATTTATATCGGTTACCTATAATAAAGAAATTTGCTTTTATTACAAATTTTGATTTTAATCATTAGACTAAATTTACTTTTACTAATAGAACAAAGAATTGAATCTATCTAGCAAAATTTGTATTAAAATAGCTTTGAATAATTTGTTTAATTTACGTTGGAAAGCTTTCCCTAATTTTAAAATTTGGAAGAATATGCTATATTATCGTATATTATACACCATTATTATTAATACCCTTTTTAACGTATTAAATTAGGGTAATTAAAATAAAAGCAAGATAATAAAACAGTTTTTCGGAATTAATGAGTTCAAAAGTAAAACAGGAACTTCTAGCAAATTATTTTAGATAAATAAAATCTTCAGATTATGTAAATGAAAAGCAATATACACTAATAAAAATTATTACTTTAAAATGGCTCAATTTTGTAGATTTAACGATATTTATTTAATTTAAAAACTTCCATCAAATTTTTAGCTAAAAAAATAAATGCTATTTTTATCTATAAAGCATGCTAAAATTTTTATAGCAAAGAATATAAAAATAAGCTAAATAATTTTATAAGCCAGCCTAAATTATATTAGTAAATATAGATATCCTTAGAAGAGAGAAATTAAGAAATTAAATATTGTTTAATAACCATTGTATAAAAAACCTAAAATATGAATATTATCGTAAATATAAGAAAAAAAGAGTAAAATTTATTGCTAAAAAATTTAATTATCTTATATAATAAAAAATAAATAATGTAAAAAGATAAATTTACAAAACTCAATAAACCAAATTTAAAATAATCAAAATAAATTTATTTAAATAAAGGTTTAAAATACTAATAAAAAAGGATAAAAGAATCAAGAATTTAGCAAAAAGAATTAAAAAGATTAAAATAATAGCGAAAAATTTATTAATATTGCTACCAAAGCCATTTAAAAGTTTGTAAGATCAATGTTTGATTAAGTTTGCAAAATAGATAATATAAAGCTAAATAAAAAAATAGTCTACAATGCAAGAATAAAAATTAAATTAAACTATTCTAATTGTAATTTACTATAGTATTTTAATCATTATATTTAATTTATAAACCAATAACAATAATTGACACATTTTTGACTATTTCTCATCTCATTTAATAGTAGGGCCTTAAATATGCCAAAAAGAAGAAATTACTTATATATATTTTAGAAGATTATAGAATCGTATCTTTGGAAGATATAACAGAACTTCACAGCTTAATTTATAGTTTTATTTGAGAATTATTATAAATTTATAATTGATATTGTTCTTAAAAATATATTAAATACTAGATATTATCTGAATTTATAAAAATGAAAATTATTATCAGAATAATTAAAAAAATAATATAAATAAAACAAAATAGTCGAAATTAAAGATTGTAAATATGCTAAAACTTGATAAATATCTCGACAGTTTTTAAAAATGACTTGTGAATATACTTGATAATCGTATGAAGCATTAAAATATTGTAATAAAGCTTTAGAATTAGATTCTAAAATTAAAATATAGACAAGCTATAAAAATATTCATTAAGACAACAACAAAATAGTAAAGAAACTCAAATTTGCTATAATATACAAAAATAGGCTTGAATCTTAAAAATTTTAAGTTTAAAGTTAGATTGCTACTATGTTTTAAGTTAAAAATCTATAATCAATCAAATAAATGCTTTTAAAAGGTATTATCCTTTATATAAGAGAATATTTATGCTTCGTTTAGTGGATATAAAATCCTTAATGCTATTAGAAAGATACAATTGCAATAAAAGCTTCTGTAAAGCATCATAAGCTAAAATCTAAGTTTAAAAACTACTTTTAAAAGAGAAAAATATAATTGGTTTGGAGAAAAAGAGAAATCATAAAATTACATGAAATTTCAATGTTTTAACCAAGATAAGTTTATTTCTGCAATAGATTTTTACTTAAATAAATGGAAAAGTATGAATTATGATTAAAATTAAGAGATACTAAAAATAATGATTAAAAAAGAAGTTTATAATCAATAAGGAAACAACTTAGTTCTCCTAAAGAAAAATAAAATAGCTATGGAATATTTTAACGCAACATTTGAATTGGATAATAATGACATAAAAACTCATAATGAAAGAGATGTCTATAAATTATCTTAAAAATAAGCAGAATTTGAAGAATATTTCGAAAGCGGCTGCTTAGATAGTTAAAAATCCAGAAACTTAAAATGCTTAATGATTTTCTTTGATATACTTGAAATGTCCTGTAAAAAGCAAATGAAATTTAAAGTCATTAATTAAGCTTTAACTAGAAAACAAGTCAATAAGAAAATTTTGTTTCTAGAATTTAAAAAACAAGAAGAAAACGTGAATGTATCACTATAGCTCCTTAGTAGGTCATTAGGATGACGAAACCTTAAAAATTTGAAAATAATTATTATAGTGAGAAAATGCATAGAAAAGCTGTTGAGGATTTCATCGAATGAGCAAATCTTTTAAATTAAAAGACAGTCTGTTGATGTCTATACTTGAATATCTTAAAATAAAATTATTTTTATTTTATGCTTAATATTTGATAAATCTTAATCCACTTAAGCTATCTAATTTTAACCATAAGTTTTTCGAGTCAAATAAAATATTATATTTTAGGGTTTATTATTAGGATTATTAAGTGAATATATGAGAATGCTATTATTTCTCTTATTATTATTACTTTTACCTAAGATATTTTAAGCTCTAATGCTAATAGCTTGTTTTATAAAGTACTAAATTAACTATAGAATTTTTTTTATATTATTTTGATAATTTGCTATTTAGTACTAATCATATAGGATTAAAAATGATATTTCTTTCATTAATTTAAGCTTAGATTATTATTACTAAGTTGATACTTTCAATCTATGTAAGATTATGTTAATTAAAGATTAATTAAAATATAATATAATAAAGATTTTAGTATTATTATACGGCTTACTAATAGTCACTAATAATATTATAATTATATCTTGCACTTATTTATTATAATCTCTTTAAAATTAGTTTAAATAATAATATCTTCATTATAAACTGGATATATTTGTATTTTTTAAGGATATACTTGTAATTTACCATTATATATTTGCAGGATTTAAAGTTTTTTATTTTAATTGCTTTAATTTTATTTCATAGTCTAATTTAATTAAGTTCCTTTAAAAGGTTTTATATCAACGTCTTATTATTGCATTAATCATTTCAATTTTTGTGAAGATAAAAAATTACATTAAAATCTGCAAATTTAGCTTAAGATATCTACTTTGATTTAGTGAATTATTCTTTTAAATTTATTTTAATATCGCTTACTGATAAAAAGGCATTCTAAATTATTTTATAAGAATTCAGATTGATTTTTTTTAATTATTTCAGCTAGATTTTATTATATCTGGTAACTTATCTTTTCTTGTATCTTTCAAATATATCTTTACTTTGTTTTTTTACAATTTCCTTTTATAGAAATAAATTACTATAGCATCCTTTTCATATTTCTTTCACTTCTCTTTTATGATTTAAGAGTTTATTCTAGTTTCTCTTGAAGGATTTTCTGTTAATTAAGAAAAAATAAAAATGATATTAGATTTATCTAATAGTTTGTTCTTACCAATTATTCTTTGCTTTTAAAGAGTATTTTCTCATGTTTAAAACTAATTAATAATTTATTCTTATTCTGCTAAATTAATTTCCAGAGTCTTACTAATTTTCTTCCAATCAAATAGCTTCAATAAATTCTTTAAATACCAAAATTTTATTTTTTGCTATGTTGAATATCTTTATTATGATTCAAGACTAAGTTATTCTATTTACTAGTATTAACTTTATTATTTTTCTTTATTATGCTGATCTTCTAATCTTAGTTAATATAAATTTCTTCTGCTACCCAGCTTATACTGGCAGAATTAGATGATATAAAAGATTTTAAACATCCTAAACTCTTTCTTTTTAAATTAGATTAGGTTATATCATTTGTTTATTGTAGCCTTTTAAGAATATTATTTAAAAAATATTTGTTATTAAAAGTTAATTTTTATTAGTTTCATTTAATATCAACATATTTCCTGTGAATTTATGTTTCTAAACAAGCTACAGTCTTTTTAAAATTCTAGAAAGTAAATATGAAAAAGTTAGTTTGGATATAGTTAAAAGATTAAAATCACATAAATATACTTCTTTATAACCTTTTTTTTAATTTGCAAAGCATCTATAAAATTATACTAAAGCATATATAATGAAAGATCTTTTTGGAGGTTAAATAAAATAAATATTTTTTTAGCTATTAGATGAAGCTATCTAGTTTAATTATTAATTGAATTAAAATAAAATAAAACTAAATTAAATAAAGCTACTTGTTTAGAATATTTTAAGCATTAGTTAAGAAAATAAAAAGTTATTTATATCTAGAAAGTTATTATTTTAATCTTTAAGCTAATACTCTAAAATGTATTGTAAATAAGAATAGAGGCAAAAATAAATAAGCATTTAAATATTATTATATATTCATTTTTTAAATGGATTCTGGTTTATAGTCGAATGAATAAGTAATCCGGTAAAATAATGTCTGCATTGCAAATGCTCTTGCAATAGATGCCGCAACAAACAAGTAAGGACGAACCTATTGTGTGATAAGATTTGCTTGAGGGTTCTCTCTATTGGTACGAGAGGTTGACTAGAGAAAACCGAAATCAAAATCTAGAGTTGTCCTGATTCTTCGTGTCGTTATTCTGATCAGGAATAAGAAAACAACAAGGACATGACTGAGACTAAAACAATTATTACTTAAAAGAATTAACCTAATTGAAGTTATTTGACACTAATATAGAAATGTTCTTTAACCCCTTCTAACTTCGGCCTTTGGAAGAATTATGAGAATTTGAAGAGTGAAGGCAATCAATTTTTATTATAAAAACGGATAAAAGAAGAAAAGAGACCAGACGAAGCTAAAAACATTTCTAGCCTATTTCTTAATAACTAAATTTGGTTTCTTTATTTTTTCGTGGTGAAACAAAATATGGTGGTATCAAGCTTATTTAAATTATTTATATTGTTTATTTATCTAAATTTTAATAGATTTAATATATATTACTGAAAATTTACTCTAATATAGTTTGCTATTTATAAGTTTTGTGGGAATGATATGAATCACTATATTGCTTATAAATTAATAATAGTTTATAGTTCATAAAGTTAAATTATTTAAAGGAAATATAAAATATAATAGCTAAGTCTAGCATCAACTAAAAGGAAAATCGACAAAAAAATCTAAAATTGAAATGTTATTCACATAAATTCTTTTTTGCCGGAGAAGTCTATTTCTTGGGAGCGAATTTTTTCTTTGCTGGTGTAACCTCCTTCTTGGAAGCGAACTTCTTCTTTACTGGTGCAGACCCTTCTTTGGTGCAATTGTATAAAAGATCCATACTTATTTGAATTTTTGTAAAAGTTTCATCTTGATAAATAATATTCTATGTAAAAATTTTGAGTTTAAAATGAAAGAAAAAATAATTTTTTAAATTTCATTAAATATGATAGTTGATTTATGTTTTTAGTAATAAAAACATAAATCTAAAGATAAAATCATTTAAAGGGAATATTTTCTATAAATTTTTTGCATAAAAAAATCTAAAGATTTCATGAATAAAAAATAGAAATAAGAATTTCCAGGAATAATGAATAAAAAGTATGCATTTGAAAAACATTTTTAGTAACAGAGTTTCTAGTTTGACCGAACATTAATTTTACATAAAAATATCGAGAATAAAAAATAAAAAGTAAATATTTAAGAAATTAAAGTAATAAAGAATAAGCCCGGCTAGCTCAATCGGTAGAGCGTCAGACTCTATACTGAAATAAAGTTGAAAGAAGTTTTAGTTAAGTTATCATAATCTCAAATGAGTCTAAAAATAAATTTAAGTATAATCTTTTTACTTTTTGATCGTTCAAATTTAATTATTTTAAAGAGTAAACTTTGAAGATTTTTAATACTAAAGCTTTTTAAATAATATTCAGTTAAAGCTTAATGGAAAATGATTAATATGTAGTCTAGAATCTTCATAAACTTGAAAATCTAAAAAATCATATTAGTCTGAATGCTAGTTGCTCATATGTAGTCATTTAAAACATTAGTTAAAAGCTCTACGAATGAATGTCTTAGTTTGTTATCGATTCAAAATGGCTAATTCATTTCTGAAATAAAATCTAGAAGTCTTTATATAAAACTATTTTATTGATATAAGTTTATACCATTATTAGGAAGTAAGCATTAAATTCACCACAAAGAATAATAGGTATTTGACTTATATAATTTTTTATTATTATGGAATTATAAAATCATTGTGCAATATAAATTATTATACGGATTTTTATTTGCTAGGTTTAGATTTAATGTTTATATGTCCTATATTTATTTTTCTTAATTTTAAGATTCTCCAAGAAGTCCTCCTTAATAAATGCATATGTTTAATACCTTTTTCATTCTTTAATATGTACAAATTCTCTTCTATATTCAGAGTGTTAATGATAAAACTAAATTAAAATGCAAATAACTTAAATTATATATTATTCTAGTAGTATTTTATCAATTTTTATTTAATTTTAGGTATTATCTATTGTTCCTTTAGTTAATTCCTCATTAATTGCTATAAATCTTCCTTTAGTATTGTTCATTTCATATTAGTTTCTCCTTCAGGAGCATTATCTGATAAAATTTAAAAGTTAAGGTGCTTCTAAATTAAAATCATGTTTTTTTAATTACTATATTAGTTTATATTTTTTAAAACCGCCATAGTTGTTCGAAGCTGAACAACAAGGTCATCTTCATCAGAGGTTGGGGAAGTTAAGTACCCATAATCGACTTTGTGTCTTCCTCTGCTTGGTTTGGCCTCGCGACATAAGATTCTTAGACCTTCGACACTGGCTTAGTTTAGATTTAATTCTGGAACGAAAAAGAAATAATATTGCGAGCTTCATCAGAGGTGGGGAATTTAAGTACCCATAATTGACACATGTCGTCCTCTGCTTTGGTAATGAAATGAGACACAATCCTGACATGTTCTTGGACCTCCAACAAGTAGAAAAGATTACGAGTATTCTTAAATTATATCAGTATTGAACAAGGTCTACCAGTATCTGATAATTTTATCAATAACAAACATTCTTGTCAGTATGAAACTTTTTTTTAAAGAGCTGCGCACCAATGAGAGTGCTACGCGCTCTATAATAAAATTTATTTATTTATTATTTATTATTTATTTATAGAGTTTTATAGTTAGTTGTTAATCGTTTGTCTGGATGCAAGCTGTTTGTTTCTTCATCATGTTTCTTTTGAGAGAGTTTGAATTTGCAAAAAATGATTTAGTCTAATTTTAAATTAAATTAAAATTTGTCTAACTTCGCTCGTTTATTAACCAAGGTTTTGTAGCTTATTCAAATAACTATTAATTTAGTTTTTGGATTATTGATTAGATTTTATTTATTTCTCTATTATTTCGGATTGCTTAAAATTAAGTCTAAATCCAATTGTGGATAGTATTATTCAAGTTTTAACCAACTTTAATCGTCTATATTTGCTTAAAATATTACTCATTTAACTAATATTTAATTGTGCTTACTGAAACTTCTAAATATTATGTTTAAGCTTAATTCCTTGGTCTTTTTGTAAATAAACAGTTTAAATAAGTTTATGATAAACTGAACAATTTGATTAAAAGTTTAAGAAGATGCTTCTTAAATATTTATTGAAGCTCTTTGATCTTTTATTCATAGCATATTGTTAGTTCTGAGATTTATCTATATTTAAAATTTATTTTTCTTTGATATTAATAGTTTTTAATGCTAACTAGTCTTATAATTAAACTAATCAGATTTCTTATTAAATATATAGCTAAAAATTAGAAATTAACTTTATAGTATTTAGAACTAATTATCTTTAAGATTTCAGTTATTTATTTATATCCAAAATCATGTTTAATTCAAGTTCTAAGTTTGTTTTTTATTAAGAAACTTATAAATATAGTTATCATGTATGCTCTTATCTAGATAATTATTACTATTATTCTAATTAAAATTAAATTCTTTATATACTCCTATTCTGCATGACTAAAATAATCTTCAGTTTTAGTTTAAATTTTAGAAATCATTTATTTTGTCTGAACTGTTTAATCAGCAAACACCTAAATAATTCAGTTTAATTACTTATTTCTTCATGCTAGTTTAGTTAATTTGTATAGTTTATCATTTGCTTGCAGCATGATTTATAAACTATTTGATTTTAATTTAAGATTATTTTAGTAATCTACTTTTAGTTTACAGTTTATTTTACTTTTTCTTTGTTTTCTTATAAGCTTTATAAAAAGAAGCTGAATTCTTTCTATATCTGTCTTATAAGCAAATTAGATAATTTTTAGTTACTTTATTATGTTATTCGCTAATATTAATTATTTTCGCTATAGAATATCTTTTTCTAGAGGCTATATTGTAACTACTTTGGAGGTATTTACAGAAAGAAGCTGATATTAGATGATTCAAGTGTGACACTAATCAAACAGGATCTTGGTAATTAATAGTAGCAGAATAAATAGCTTTAAAAGGACAACAATGACCTTAGAATTTGTTTAGAGAAGCTGGAGAAAAATTACAAGAAGATGGAAGAACAATTCTATGAGCTTATTGAAGAGAAGAAGAATTATCTCAGTTTGAAATTGATTCAGATGAAGACATGTACAGTTGAGTATTGAATATAAAAACTTTTATTTTCTTTAAATTGAGGAAACATTTCCTCTAATTAAAGATGCCCCTAACCCTTATAGTTAAAATTAATTAATTAATTAATATCTTTTTCTAATTGTAAGAATTTTAATATTGGAGTTTTGTTTTTCAATTTAATTAAATGCTTAAATTTAGATTGATAAAGTCTCTTAGATATATTTTATATTTCTATTTTTAGTTTTATAAATTCCTCTTATAAAAACTCATTTTTACATGAGATCATTCTAATATTTACTTAATGAAACTTCTTATTATTGGGTATGAATTAGCTAATAAGATCTGTACTACTATCGATTGATTTAATTTTCTATAAATAATGCCGAAAATGTATTTTAAGTTTAATTCGTTATTTTAATTAAATTTGCTCTTCCATTTTACTTTTTAAATGCTTAGTATCTTAAATTTCTTAAATATCTTTATTATTGTCTAAAATATTAATATTTTCTAAGATATTTTGGATACTGTTTGCATGACAATCTGGTTCTTCTGACTATAACTATATTTCTAAGTTTTTAGTATTCTCTATTTAGTATCCATGTTTTACAGAATTACGTAATTATTTTAAAGGAATTGAAAGAATCTGATTAATTGATAACTAACTACTATTTTTCAATTAACTCCTTAATAAACTTATAATCCTTTTACTGCTTTAAGTTGTATTTAGTACTAATTTATCTTTTAAAAGTTATCAAACACCTGCCTATACTCCGTCTATTTGAAAGTAGCCTTTTTATTCCTGGATAAAGAAGATTCACCAAGAGTATATTCTTGCTTATTCTTCCTTTTTTTATATAAGGTTTATATGAAAGATTTATATAGAGATAATGTAGAAAGATAGTTAATAAATCAGATGAAATTAATAAACTAAATTATTAGACCTTCTAACTTGAGTAGTTAATACAGCTTACAAACCAATGGTAAAGCATTTAAACTTACTACTCTTAGTTAAATATAGCGATATAAGTTAAAATAGTTCAAGATTAGTAAAGAGATAGCATAGCTTTATAAATGTTTGGATTAATTACTGGAAGAGAATTGAATTTAAAAAAGAGCAAATTGTGTCTTTACTTTTCTTGATTCAATTTAAATAAAATTATCTACTTTGTCAAGCAAATAAATAAATATACTCTCTAAAAGTAATTCCTTAGATGTATTTAATTTCTGCCTATTAGCTATACTTTTGAAGTTTATCTAAAAAAGTATTTTTATCGGCAGATTCTTTTATCTAATTGATTAGATATATGCCAAAGGTCTTTCAAATGTTCTTTGAATCTTCTTTGAAGAAGAATAGTTAAAGTAGAAATAAATTTAGCATAGTTTATAATATCTAAGAAAAGTATATCGTATCCAATAAAATGCAAGAATAGATAATATAATCAATAAGAATGAAAGCAGGTTTATTAAAAGCATAGTTAAGCATTAGTGGTAATAATAGCTAAATCATAAAACTGCTTAAGGAATTTAAAAGCTAGCAAGATGAGATTATACTATAAAATTTTTAAATAGCATAGGAAGAAGAAATAGTTAAGTCTCAGAAACTATTGATTAGTAAATTCTTTAATAGCAATTATTTTTATTAGCTATATAGCAGAAATAAAGTAATCAAAAAAAAATGGAATAATCTATTCGCCTTTCCAAAAACCAAATTAAGAACGCAAAAAGGAAAGCTGCGAAACTAATACAGAAACAATAACAAGAAGAAGATAAATCAAGTTCCTCATCTGAAGGAAAAGTTATAATTGGAACAATAGAGACGAATCCAGTAAAAGTACAAAAATAATCAGAAATCTAAATATAAATTGACTAAATGAAAACAATAATACAAAATTATTAGGAAACAATTTACAATCAAGGGGAAAAAATAAGAGAACTAATGAATACTATCGAAGATTAAAACAACGAGCTACTAATAATAAGACGACAATTAATTTAAAATAATTTAGTCACGGAATAGTAACTATATGAATAATCTCAATCGAATTTTAAGCAAGAACAAAATATGATTATTGAAAAAGTTTCTACATAAACAAACATCCAAGAAAAATAGAATGACGAAAAGATTAATATAGAATTACTCCAAAGAATCGATTAACTTGAAAAAAAAGTATTTCTGAAGAGATTCAAGAAAAGACCGATCAAAAATTGCTATTATTGCAAATCAAAGTGACACCTATTACAAAATTGCGATCAGTGAAGATAAATTTAGATGAAAGAACAACAAAGAACGTTAAGAATGCTTAGCAGACTCTGAATCACCGAAACGGGAATTTACAAGAAGAAGATATTCGTATAAAAGACAGAAGATTCTCAGTGGTTCCATCCACAAAAAAAAATGGCGTGGTATCCATCCACGCTAAAAAAATGGTAGCAAAAACCTGGTTGAAAATCCAGGGAACGCTAAACTTTAATTACTTTTAGTTTACTATATATATATATAGCAGAAATAAAAAGATAATTTAAACTTAAAAATGATTGATTTGAAAAAATGGATAAGGTAAAAAGTTCGCTGATTTAAATCCCTAGCGACTCTTCTTAATTTAAAATTAAAGCAGCTACAAATATATAAACGATGCATAGACTTGAGAACGAAAGTCTCTAAGAAAATAAATTGAAGGTACTACAGGTGAATAAGCTTAAAGAAATCTTGAATTGCTTAAGATTTTGCAAAAAATAAATAACAAATAGAATTAAAAAAAGGTTATAAAAGTACCTCTAAAATTGCTAAGAATCTTTTTAGATCGGGGAAAACAATTATAGCGTAAATTGATGCTTGAAAAGCTAACTTACAGGTAGAAAAGTAAGTAAGCTGCTAAACTCAAATAAAAAGATACTTAATATCTTTGTAAAAATAAGATTGATGATAAAAGGATACTTCGTAAGATAGAAACTAAATTTAAAATGATAGTAAAAAGTAATGATAATCAATGGGTATAAAAACTAAATATTTATGCTTTACTACTAACAAGCAGTAAGCAACATAAATATCATGTGAGTAAATGCAATTTTAATTAAGGAGATTATTATAATATTTAGTATATGTAAAATAGTTATATAAATGATATTTAGAATCAAAACGATAACTTACAAAATAATTGTATTACATAAAACTTTAAATTTAAAATTATAAGAACTAAAATTAGACTCATGGAAACCATTTACTAATGAAATAAAAGCAACGTTACTGTGTCATATAAATTTTGACATATAAAAATAAAAATTTCAACAATAATTGAAAAATAATTTTGGATTTGAAAAAGATTATTATGAACAAGACTAAGCAGGAATAATAGAACAAGATAATCAAAATAAAACTTAACTCTATATTTTAGATTATTCAATTAAAGATGTAAAAGAGCAATAAAATGATAAATTTTGCTAAGTAAATTCGTAAGACTAAAGCTTTTAGAATTTCTTGTAATATTTTGTTGGAATAAGCCAGAATTACATAAATAACATTACAAAATCAGAGAAAAACGAAAAAGAGTTCTTAAGAATTAATATATAATTAGTGGAATAATTATATACAATTAAAACTATACTTTGATCCAAAGATAATAGGGTTAAACTAACTAGACTCAAGCTTAAAAGTATATACCAATTTTATATTTTATAAAGAATTAAATCCCTTAAAAAGAAATAGGATTATGATAAAAATATATTTTCTACAGTTAAGCGCAGAACTATATAAAAAATGTAAAGAAGAAAGAATTTTAATAGATTTAAATTATGCTAGAAGATTTTGATCCATTATTATAAAATAAACTAAATCATTCTGGAAACAACTAGGATAAATAAAAAGTAGAAATGATAGATATCTATATATAATCTGTAATTAATGAAATTTTTAACTAGTCAGTTTAAACTGAAACAAGTTTTGATAAAATAGAATGTTGGAACTAGCTTGAAATTAAAATAATAACTTGATTTTTTTCTTAGAATTATAAAATTTAAGATAAAATGATTCCAAATTGAAAGAAGCTTATAATACCTTGAATATTTAATTTTCTTAGTTGACTTAAGATTATGGATGTGAAAAAGAACGAAATATTGGTATTTTTGCCAAACCATTGGAACTTTAGAAATAAAAGTAAGAAATTGTGATTCAAAATTTTTTTTAAAACCTGTAAAAAAATTCAGTCACTTAGAAAATTCAATTCAATGAGTTATAAGAAAAACAAGACGATCATATCATAGAAACATAAGACTTAATGATTAGAAATGATAAAATTCTATCTTATTCACCTATTAAATTATACTAACACAAAATGGGAAGGCAAATTTAAAAGAGATCTAATTAAATTAAGAAATTTTTAGTCCAATATTTAACATAATGTTTGACTGTAAAATATTGATTCGAAGAAATAATAAAAAAAGATTCTTTAAAAGAGAAAAATTCATTTAATACATGAAATAAAACATAAATAAAAATAAAATCTCTTTGATATCAATGAAATAGATTTATATCGCTCTTTTGTAAATTTAATAGGGCTACTTGTTTTGGTTAGTAAGTATCAATTAAAATAGATAGGAATCTAGTATAAGAGTATTAAAATCGAGTAAAATATTCACATTTTTTCAATAAATATGACTAAGCAGACTAAAGACTTTGCTCCTGCAAAATTATAGTAGCAAAAACTTTTTTTAAAAACTGAGATGAAATCCAAAAGATATTTTATATGTTCTTTATTTCTTCAGCCTTCTTTAAGTTGCAAACTCAAACTAATTTAGATTTCTTCTCAAAAGATTGAATGATTCTTTTACAAACTTATCTTCAAAATATTTTATCTATAATAAGAGTTTTTGCCTTACTTCTTATCATTGAAATTTAATATGTTCAACTTATTTTAAGTATTTTTTGCTTAAAGAGTATCTTATCTAAAAAGGAGATAAAGTTTATAGAATTTTTTCGATAAAAATTTTGGTTTCTATCATTAGATTACGCTAATTGTATTAAAGATAAAGACCAAAGTGATTTTATTTCCATCAAATTATAGATAGTAAGCAAGTAAGTAGTATAGTAAGAGCAATTTCTTTCTTATCCTTCAGTGTAGGGGTAATTTTTCCCTTCCAAAATATTTTGGAAAAATTCGAACTTTGAAAATTTTAGCAAATACTAGCAGATAGATAGATTGTTTTAATCTTTTGTTATCTTTCTTATCTTCAAGCAGATTTTTTTAATTCTTTTGGCTTAAATTTACAAAATAATTTTTAGGATTTATATAAATGTTGAGATAATAAGATTTAGACAGACAAGGTCCATTTTCATTTTCATTTTCATTTTGTATTAGCAAACTAAATGTTGCATTCTTCTGAGCTAAAAAGAAAAGATCGATCCTTAGTACGTAAAAGAACAGCTAGCTAAGGTGAATTTTAGATATTACTTTACAAGGTTACTTTCCACTGAGATGGAATAATACCTTTTATACTTTAAGAAGTAAAAAAATTAAAATACTAAGTTTACTCTTACTTCTATTCAAATTACCTATTTTTTATTGATTATTCTTCTCATTTCCATAAATATCCTGCTGCTAAACCTCTAACGTCAAATGCTAGTTCAAACTATTATCATTATCAGATAAGCATCAAATTTGATTAAAATGGCTATATCTTAATTTATCAATTGTATCTTTTTTATTCCTAAGAGTACTTACTTCTAGTTAGAATCATAAGCAATCACATATATCTGCTTCTAAATAAATTAAGCTATTCTCTTAAATCAATTAACTCTAAATAATCTAATCATTTCTTTTAGTCTCTCATCTCTGAAAACATAATTTTCGAAATTTTTATTTAAATCTTCTAAATGAAAACTGAACTAAAAAAGCTAGCTTAGTGTAAAAACCTTAATTAAAAAAAATAAAAAAGAATTAAGGAAATAAAATAATCAATTAAAATAGCTAAAAATAGTAATTAAATTTATCCTTCCTTTTATTACTAAAGCCTTTATATATAACTAGCTTCCATTATCCACTTCATTTGTTCTATTAACTTATAAATAAAGACTAAATAATTATAGAACTATACTAGCTAATTATTAAACCCATTTAGATTTATATAGTAAAAGAAAATAGTTATTTAAGTTACCTTAGTACGTTTTAATTTATATGAGCTTTTGAATAATAGTTTTGAGACTAGTTTAATAGCTGTCTCATAATAAATAACTAATGTATTCTTAAGCTTTCGTTGAAGGTTAAAGATAAATGATTTGTTTATTTTAGTTTAATTTAATTCCATTTTTAATTATAATCAAAATGGCTGAATCCTACAGGTGCAACTCATGCTAGTGTAATTTCGACTCTTAAATAGTCATTCCCGCTACCCTTCCTTGCAAACATCAAGTTTGCCAAACTTGTTTTCTTGAAGAATAATAAAAAGAAGGTTCTAGCCAGTGCTCAAAAGGAAAGTGCCAAAATGTTTCATTTGATGATCCAAAAAGTTAAATAAACTAAAAAAACTAATAAAGTGAAAGTAAATAAGAGTACTAATAACTTCATCTTGAAGAAACTAAAAATGAAATATCTTTATACTAACAACTTAAACTAATAAAAGTTTAGATTTTAGCAGAAAATAAAGAAGAAATAAGCTTAATGGTAGAGGAAGGAGGAACAATTGATTAACTGAAATAAAAAATAGAAAGAAAAGAAGGAATTGATTCTGGTTTCTATGAGCTTTATAAAAAAGAAGGAAAATTAGATAGTTAACATAAAATAAATAAAATGGAGAACGAAGAAGAAGTTTAGTTAGAGCTAAAGTTGAATGAATGCAATAAATATAATTTTTAGGAAGTGAGAAAAATTAAATTATACTTAGAAGGTAGAAAATAAATATAGAAAGTAATTAATAAAAATTAGTTTACGAGATAATAAAAATATAATATAGTAAATAATATAATAATAGAACGTAAAGTTTTAGCATAAATTAGAAAGTAAAATATCCAAAATAGGAGAAAGTAAGAAAATATAAAAGAAGATTAAAATGAATTCAATCAAAGTTAAGAATAAATATTCAGGAGGTAAATTTTAAAAAAGTGTGTAATATATTCAATAAAAGGGAGTAATGCCTTAAAAACTAGAAAGTATTAAAATTAATTTTAAGAATGTAATAAAATAAATAAGATTGTAAAAATACTAAGAAAGGAAGTAAAAATTAAATATAGAATGTAAAAAATAAAGAAGATTGTAAAGTAATAATAAAAAGATGGTAAATAATCATATCAAGAAAGTAATATACTTAGTGTATAGCGAGTAAAATTAATAAATAAAGGAGGTAAAAATTAAAATGAGAGGGTATTTCTATTTAAAGCAGAATGTAAGAAATATTAGATGCTTATAGATGGTAAGATTTTTTATATATTTATAGTGGGTAAGATTATTTTAAATATTTAAAGAATGTAAGTTATTTTAAATTTTTTAGTGAGTAAGATATTTTTAAATATTTATAGAATGTAAGATATTTTTAATATTTTAGTGAGTTAGATATTTAAAATATTTATAGGGGGTAAGTTATTTTAATTATTACTAGATGGTAAGGTATCTAGAATATTTGTAGAATGTAAATATTTTTAATTTTTATAGTGAGTAAAGAATTAAAAATATTTATAGAATGTAAGAAAATAAATATTTATAGATTGTAAGTATTTTTAATTTTAATAGAATGTAAAATATTTAAAATATTTATAGGATGTAAAACATTCTTTATTTTTATAGTGAGTATGATATTTAAATATTAATAGAGAGTAAGATTATTTAAATATTAATAGAGGGTAATTATTTTAAATATTTATAGATTGTAAGAACCTTTTTACCTTTATAGTGAGTAAAATATTTAAATATCTATAGAAAGTAAGATATTTTTAATAATTTAGTGAGTAAAATATTTTAAATATTTATAGAATGCAAGATATTTTAAATATTCATAGTGAGTAAGATGTTTTAAATATATATAGGGTGTAAAGCTTAGCTATTTAAAGTGGGTAAATATTTAAAATATTTATAGATAGTAAGATATTTTAATTATTTATAGAGGGTAAGATAATTCAAATATTTATAGCATGTAAATATTTTTAATTTTTATAGTGAGTGAGATATTTTAAATATTTTAGATGGTAAGATATTTTAAATATTTGTAGGGTGTAAGACATTTTAAATATTTATAGTGTGTAAGATATTTAAAATATTTATAGAGAGTAAAAATTTTTAATTATTTATAGTTGGTAAATATTATAAATATTATAGACGGTAATATTTTAAATATTTATAGAGAGTAAGACATTCTAAATATTTACAGAGGGCAATCATTTAAATATTTACAGCTTGTATATATTTTTATTTATAGTCTGTGATAAAAATTATTATAGTTGGTATCTTTATATTGATAATAGATGGTGTTAAATTACTTCAGGCGGTAAGAATTTACTTTAGGTATTTTTTAATTTTTGATTGTAAGAAATAATTATTAGATGGTTTTGATTTTATTGCAGCTTGTATTTATTTATATGAGTTTGTAATTTTTAAGTTTAGTCAGTAAAAAATTATTTAGAATGTAATATTTTTAATATCTATAGGGGGTAATAATTCATTTTCAAAGAAAGTAATGTCTAATAATAGGTAATTTATTATTAAAGAATGTACTGTAATGATTAATTCTAAACAGATTATTTATGCAAGGTTATTTTTCTATTTATAGGATGTAAAGAATTTTATCATCAGTAAGTTTCTTATTATAGAGTGTAATTTTTTATTTAAGCTGAGATCGAAATAACATTTGACTCTTTTTAAATTTTTATCTTAAATTACTCTTTTTTATTTTAATTTATTATTATTTGAGGCTTTAGTTATTTTTAGTTAATAAGCATATTAGTTTCTTATTTTTAAGATCTTTAATAGGGGTTTTTCTTACTCTTTCACTTAGAGAAATAAGTTTAGATTCTTATAATAAGATATATGACATTGTAGCCCTGGTAATACTTGAATTATTCTTAGACTAGTTTTTACTTGGCTAGTAGAGTTGTTAGTAGTTTTACTTTTATATAATTGCTACCTTAATAGCTTAACAAGGAGTTAATATTTAGAATGATTAAGGAAGAAATGGCTAAGGTAATATTAGTCCTTATCAGCAAGATTTAAGATCTTTAAAAATAAGTCGATTGTCTTGTTCAAGATCATGAGGAAATAAGGGTAATAAGGCAGAAATTCATTTTACACGAGAGATACGACGAAATCTGCATGGTGAATAGATAAGCGAAGGAAGAGTGTTATTATAGGTAGACATATTTTCTGCCGATTTAATGATATTCGAACAGAAGCAAGATATGTAGTCACCCTAGCATATGTTGATGATATTGTACCATTAATTCATCCAGATTAACTAGAAGATATAACTTCACACTATAATAATGATCATAACGCTATAATTTATAAATTGCAGACAAAGCAAAATGAATGGTATGAAATGGTAATGCATTACAAAATTAAGAGATAATCATGATAAATGGTATAGTAGAAGAGAAAGTAAAGTAATTTAAGTATTTGGGTCATTGGATTTAAGAAAATATTTAATATTAAAAATATCTGGAGTCAAGAATCTAAGAATGCCAGAAAACCCAAGCATGCATTTTAAGCAAATTAACAATTTAGAAAAGAATCACTCTATATAATATATCTATAATAATAAAAAACTTTATAAATCAAATATTTGGTTATGGAAGCGAGTTTATTCCATTCATAGAGGAAGCTATAGGAAATAACTCTTTAAATAAATTGGAAATATAAAAAGATTAATGATTTATAAATATCGCAGGATTAAAATCTTGACGACTCTTCTTTACCTAAAAATAAAGAAGCTGCCATCTAATTAAATGAGCATAGGCAGATGCTTGACTACTTTCTAAAAATTGATCCTGATTCATTTCAACTTAAATCCGTAAAGCATATTATAAACTTGTTAAGAGCTTTACTAAATAGTTATAGTTAATCTCTAGTTAACAAGTTCCTTCGAATTCCGTTTAAATTACTTCGAAATTCCTTAAGAACTGGAAATTAACTAACAAGAATTCTAAAGATTCAAAAATATATTTATAGATAAAAAAACTATATTGGTGCCTCAGTCTCAACACTCGTATCAAAAATATCCTCTACATAGTAAGATACTTTTGATAATTCATTCTCTAATCAGTTAAAAACAGTAAATAATACTATGGATATTTAAGATACTCTTTAAGTTGAAAAATAAAATGAAATGCTTCTAAATGAAGTAAAAGAACTCAAGATTAAAATATAAAGATTAACAGATAAATAAATAAAAATGATTATAGAGCGTATAGCACCTCATTGGCACTCAGCTCTTTCAATATTAATATTTAATATTAAGAAAAATGTTCTCATGTTTCTTGCTAAATTCTAGAGGTCCGATGAGTCATGTCAGCTTCTCCAAATGGGGAATCTTCTTATTAAAATTTATTCTTAAATCTTGAGTCAAATGCTTCAGTCTTCTTGAATAAGGTCCAAATAAGAATTAGTTATTAAGTTGGTAATTAGAAAGCCCGTCAGTCAAACTTTCATACTACTAGAAAGAATCCTCGGGGTAAGTTAGGTATGTCTCAACGGAGCTTATCCACCCTTCCTGTGGTGGCATCTAGTGCGAGATTACTCGCAATGCAGTATACTCCGAACCAGATTACCTACTATCTTGTCTGACGCGGTCGATATCCATTTTATATTTTTTTATATATAATAAAAATTCTTTAGAAAAACTAAACACTATTCTTACATAAAATAATCAAAATATTTGAGTCATGAAAAGCTCTTATGAAGCAATTTTTGAATAAAATAAGACTTATATAAATAAAATTACTAAGAAAATCAAGGAAATCAAAAATGAAAAATGAAAATTAGATGCTAATTTTAGATCTATAAGAGTAATAATAATTAAAAATAAGGTCTAAACAGTTAAATTTTGCAACCAAATAAATACAATTTTAGATAAAGAAGATTAAGCAAATTTCTAAATTTGCCTTATTAATTAAATTGTCTAGACTGGTATAAGCATTTCTGCAAGAAATGAATAATTAATATAAAGAAATTATGATAGCTCAAAAGAAGAGTTAATTTAAACAGATGAAATAAAGAAATATATTGAATAAACTCTTAGTAATGAATAATTAAATTAAACAGAACTAATTAAAAGTCATAAATAAACACAAACTAATTTATAATCTAGTGATATACTAACCCATAAAGAAATAAATTTCATGCAAGTTTAAATTGAATTATATAAATAATAAGAATAAGCATTAATGTATATCTAACAAGAACTTTAAGAAGCTTATTAATAAAAAATAAACACTGAAGCTTAATTATAAAATTACTAATATTTAAATCAATAATCTACTGATTAGTGTTTAATGCTAGAGAATTAAATTTTATATTTGAGTAAAGAATTAGAAAAGCAATATTAAAATGGAAATAAGTAATATATGATGTTGAAAACAGAATTACAATGAAAATAAAATATCATTTAAGATATATTAATATAAAAACAAAGAGAATTAGAAAATAATGCAATCATTTATATTAATCAGTTACAAATACAAAAAATAATTCAAGTTGAAATGCAAACTTAAACGGAAGTAAATTCACATAAATTAGTCAAACTTAAACAGACAATATAAGTTAGGATAAAAAATATAAGTTAAAGTTTAACGTTCAAATGCTTTATCTAGTATAATAAAAATTGAATGATATAATCAATTTTGCTAGACAAGTTTGCTTGATGAGAATTATATAAAACTCCAGTAATTCTATCATTAGCTAAATATTTAACTTCATTTGTAACAATTAAAAGTTTGAGTAAAACTTAAGAAAATAATAAGAAATTAATAAGTAATTAATGAAAGAATTATTTGATCTAAATACCAAGCCTTGATAAAAAGATTAAATGAGCTAAACAAACATTAATTATATTGAAAACTAGAATCGCACTGTTATTTAATAATCAAATCCTCGCAAAAGAAAACATTAAAAAGATGGAATTTAAATTCCTCCAGCTAAACGCAATATTAAATGTAAAAATGAAAGAGAAAGTGAACAGATAATACGATAAATAAATTAATTAATTAATGTGGGTCTGCCATTATAGGCTATCCACGGATTAATGTTTTAATAATAAAGTCTTGATACTCTTTTCTGCTTGTTTTAATTCACAAATGTGAAACCTTCTTCTCTCTATTCTTGTGACTCTGTCTAAGGACGGAGTTTAAGTTCTTAAGGAATTCTCATTCTAGTACAAAAATCAGTCTTGAGTATCTTCTATAGTTAGAAATCTTAGTTTATTTTTGCCTCAGCTATGCCTTGCTTTTCACCAAGCTACTATCCAAATTGACGGCATAGTGAATAGGAGAGCTTCTGAGGCCCAAACTACAGAATAAGACTCGCTTTTTCTGATATTTAGTCTCAAGCTAGAGACTAGCTTAAGACTCACCGTCCATATTTTAAATTATTATAATATATATAATTTAAATAGGGTGGAAAGCCCTTTCCTTCGGATGTTGCTTGGAGGCCAGCAAGGCAAATAAAAAATAAGCGCAGACGGAGGATAAATCGAGAAAGAGAAATCAATGACAAGAGAGAGCCGATGTAACAAGCTGAAGAACTCTGAATGCCAGGAGGAAACTTTCTTCATTATAGGTCGGAGAAATGTAACCGTAATCGCATATTGCATTCTATGCTTTGGAGGGTTAAATTGCATGCTCTCACTGCAGGAAGGGAAAACAGGGACAAAGAGATATAAAATTTTTTTTCGACATTAAATATAATTAATTTAAAGAGCTGCGCACCAACGAGAGTGCTACGCGCTCTATAATCCAATTTATTTATTTAACTAAAAAAATAACAATAAAACTTTACTCCCATTAAAGAAAATTAAATACTTTTTGAAGCGCTTCATAAGATCAGACTATCAACACTTAAAGCATGTAAGCAAATCAGATAGAAATTAATACAAGACCACAAAAAAATAGAAAATAAGCAATAATTATAAATTCAAATGGCTATAATAGAGAAAAAGCAGAAAAAATGATGATTGAAAAAGGAAATTATCAGAAATCTTAAAAGAAAAAGAAATAAACAATAAAAAAATTAAATCTGTTTTAGATGATAAAAGGCATATAAATCGACAACATAAAAAAGTTATAAATGAAACGGAAAAAAAATCGAAGTTTAAAAGTAAAAGAAAAAAAACAAGTGTAGAAATGAACAACCGATTAAGATCTAAAAATCTAAAAATCAAAAAATCAAAAAAAAAACTATAAATGTTGAAGAAAGAGTTTATGAATGAATAAATTAACCAATCAATTAATTTACGTGGTTTCACCATTGATATTTTGACCACAAATTAAGAGAAAATCAAAAGTAAGAGTATTCTTGGAAATTATCTTATCAAATCAAAATCTTCTAAATTTTCTTCCATTTATTCTAAATTTTCTTCCAATAGATTCATTATATCCCGATTTGAATAGTTAGAGTCAATCTCCATCATTAGGTCTTTTTAAAACAGTAGAATTCTATTTCTATCTATTACTTTTCCAACTCTTTCATTTGTCTTTAGATAGTTAAGCTATCTGTTAGTCTTTTCTGAGGGCATCACAAGTTCCTTTCAACATTTTCTTAGAATTGTTATAAAGTTGCTAAATCGTATTTTTATTTTTGTCCTCTTGATAAATTATTATAAATTAAAATATGCTCGTTGGATCCTGCTCTATAGTCTTTACCATTTTTTTCTAATAAGGAAGAATTTTTTAAATATAACCCCATTTTCTTTTCTCTTATATATCTTTCAGAAAATTTTTAATGTGAAAATCTATTTCTTTTCTTTTGATTACTTGTAGAGTTCGTATCAGATTTTCGAATTTGTAATTTCCTCACACTATTTCTTCAAGCCTGAGTTTAAGAAGGCTTATTTTTATTAGTTATTACTGATAATTACGTTCGTGATATTTTCTATTAACTATTCTCTTTCTTCTTTGTATTATCTGCAATCTTCTATTATATGGATCTCATCTACCTTTCTATAATTGCAGAATTAAAATGCTTCACTCTCTATTAGATTTTTTTCTTTCTTTTCATTGCTTATGCTGCTCCATTGCATTTGGCCCGTAGCCTAAATAAGTATCATATTTCCTGTTTTCTGTGTTTGCTGAATCTTAGATAGTTTGGTATTCCTTGTATGAATTGTTCCATTAATTCACTCTAATTTTTTGCAGGTGATCATATTCTACATTCGTGTAATGGAATTTACATCATTATGGAACTTTATCGCTTTTTATCATTAATTTTCCATCTATTCCTTTTCATTTTTCTTGTATTATTATTTCGTCATTGAGTATGTTTCAAATATAGAGTTATTCCTCTTTGCTAATTGACATAATCATCCATCCAATGTTGATTCTTAGTTTAGGAGCAATTTTCTTCTGAACATTAACATATGTTATCACATATAGTATTGTAGTTTAAGGAAATGCAGTTCAGTCTCCAGGATTTCGTTTTATGCGCAAAAAGATCCATCTATTACAGCTCTAAATGATCTAAGCAGCATGATTTCCAATTTATTAATTAATTAAAATATAATAGTTTCAATATTTAAGAATAATGAGACATAGTTGCAATAGATATAGTTTAGACTATAAATATTACGAATATGTTGAAAGATAAAAGTTTGTAAATTTCAATCAGTTTCTTCTTGTTCTTTCTCTATCATATTTTTATTTATTTTCTTGATTAAATTTTTCTTTTTTTTCTTCTAGAAACTCTTCTAACAACTCATCTTGTAGTTTAAACATTTCAAGACGCTTTTTTAGTAATTTGGAATTAAAATTTTTGATTAATTTGTCTATTTTAGAAATTTGATTATTTGAAAGATGCTTGCTTATATAATTTTAATCATAAAGAATTAGTTTCTTTTTGTCTTTTTCTTTAAGAGCTTTATGACTTTCGAGATCCTCAATAATATCTGCATAGTATTAGCATTCGAAAATATGATCAGTTTCATCAAAGTCTTAGCCACATAAGCAAATAATGCTATATCTAACGTTAAGGTAGCGATTACTGAGTTCTTATTGAAAATTATAAGAAAAATTTCTTATAATATAGATGGAAATAGTCTCTCTAATATAGTGTTTATTATATTTGGTGTAAGTAATTTCAGGAAATACACTTTAATTTTTTTCTATTTAGTCTATAATTCTTTTTGCTGTTGGAATAAGTGTATTTCTATAGAGACATTCCATTAAGAATTTATGTTTTATTTTTTATTCTGTGAGTTTATAGAAATCCATATTATTCTAAACATGTGACATGTCAAAATTATACAAATCGATACATTTCTTTATATGTTTCTAGTGTGGTAAATTAAATTTAGTGTCTTTTTCTAATAAAAAAGCAATGTCTGAGGTAGGATTTTCTTTGCTGTATTATATCAATTTTTAATAAAAGTACGTTAACTTTTGAGTTACCTTATGTGTAAAAGGAAGCCAGTTTAGACCAATAAAGTATGAATCATTGAATGTGAATTCTTAAGATCTAAACGCCTATCTTGAAATAAACTTTTACGATTTTAATATCTTGCTTTTTATTCCTTTAATTCCAGAAATAGTAGCTCACGAAGTAATATCAATTCCATATTAAACTTTAGGCAAAATAAAAGTTGTATAAAGAATTTTGAAGCTGAGAGGGGATACTAAAATATATTTAGAAAGTATTACAGTAGCTTTTTAAATAGCTATTCTGTGTTTGGTAGCTACTGCTGTACAATGTAATTTGTAATTTTATTTTATTCCTAACTAATATCCTAAATAGTTAACTTCATCTTTTTAAGCAATTGAAATTCCATTGAGCTTTAGAGTAATAGAAGGTTAGATTTCTTTTCATTTATTTTTTTTCAACAATTCTATTACTTCACATTTATCTACATTAATTGTAAGTTTTACTCAATCAAAAACTGTAGATGTAGCTTGTAATAATTTTTAGGCATTTTTCTAGTAAGAGGATATTTGATTAATTCGTCAGCAAAGGCACTTACTACTAAAGTTTTAGATAATATTTGAAATCCTAATTTCTTCTGATTATCTTCTAAATATCTTATAACAATATCATAGTATAAAATTGCAAGTACAGGTGCATGGCTACTTCCTTATAATACTCCATTGTTATATTTAATTGTTCTTGTAAGATATCCATCAATTATAAACTTAGCATCAACATTATCGTAAAAAGATTCTAGTGCCAATATTAGGTCCAAAAGTAACCTAAGTCTTCTAAGATGATCAAAAAGTAATTTCCTAGATATGCTATCAAACATTTTTTCTACATCTATTAAAGTAGCAATTAATTACTTTTTATGAGATCATCTGCGATGCAAGTCTATAATTTAATAAATAGTTCAAATTTGCTAAGTAGTGGAGCGTTTACGAATAAATCCAAATTAGGCTGGATGTAAAGTGCTTCGTTCATAAATATAATGTTAAAATCTTTATGTTAGTGCTTTATCATAAATTTTAATTAGACAGTTCAATAAAGCTATAGGTCGTCAATTACATCAATTATTTTTGTTTCCCTTTTTGAAAATCGGAAGAATGTTTATTTTTTTCATTACATTAGGTGTTTTAAATGTTCTAAGCATTTTATTAATGAAACTTGTAATAATTTAATGCAAATCTTAATCTCCATATTTAATAAGCTCAGCTTTAGACCCTCATTACCTGTAGTTTTATTATTTGCAAGCTAAGATATAACTTTTTTAATTTCAAATAATGTAAAAAGAGGCATATTTTATAAATAACTTAATTCCTAATTTAAGATAAAAGATTTATTTCTAAATATTCCATCTTTTTCTCTATTTGAGAAGTAAAAATCTATCTTACTTATTTTAGAATGTTTATCAAAAACGTTGGTTTCTCAATTTTCAATAAATTGCTGTTTTTATTTAAAGCTAAAATTCATCTAATTAAGAATTTTTGGGTTTATTAGATTCTAAGCTTGTTTAAACATTATTTAAGCATTTTTGTTAAGATCTTTATGTTTTTCCTTGCTTTTTATTTTTTTCATTTCCTAAATTTGTGAAGATAATGCTTATAAGATTAAATTTTAAGCTAGTAAAGTTTGGCAACTTCTCAATTATGACGTCCATGCAAAGCTAATGCGTTCTAGCATGCAATATTATCCTTTTTTGATTGAAAAAATAACGTAGTTAAGTAACTTGGCAATTGATAATAGATTTTTCTTTGATTTTAAGATTAAAGCGAAATCTCAGCATTATAGCTAATAAGATCGCAGATGAATTGATACTAATTTTCAACATCTTTTTAATCAAGTTACTAGAATTGATAAAATTATCCCAAAAATAGTTTAATAATAGTTTCTCGTGTTCAGATCCTATAATTTGGAAATTTTAAAGAGTAATCGTTATTGTTAATCTTATTCACTTCTTTTTAAATTATAATTTAATGTAATACTTAGTGGAAAATTATCAGTATGCGAACCCGAATCTTGGATAATTTTATAGTAAACGAAATTATGAGAATTTAAATGCTAAGTTGCCAAGAAGTAGTCATTACAATAGCATTAATTATTCGCTCTATGAATAAATGTGTTGGACTCATTATCATTTAAAATTATTAATTCATTTGCTTCTATAAAGTCTAGTAATCTTTAAGTGTTATTATTGATTTGTGATTAATTATTACCGTAGTTAGGATGTAAGGCATTAAAGTCGTCACAGAGGATAGTAGGGTTCTGGTCGCTATTATTTATTATATTATTAAGGTATTCATATGTAATGTCCTTAAAAATATTTGACTTTTCATTTGTAGGCAAATAACATGATGCAATTATTAAATTTCCAACTCTCACGCTTATAAAATGTCCAGGAAGATTTGAGAAATCTAATTCGTTTTAACAAGAATCAAGTTACTTTTTTACTAATAGACATACTCCACCAGCACGTTTATTTGCGTTTTAGTAATAGGTACGATATTGTTCTATAACAATTGGGCAATATTTTTATTACGTTCATGTTTCATTTATTGAAAAAATGTCAAATTCATTATCAAGGATGAATTATTATAATGCCACCTGTTTACTAGCTAATGAGCTTATATTTACATGTCCTATTTTTATTTTCTTAGATTCTTGCGCTTCACCAGGGAGTCCTCCCTAATATATGCAAATATATTTAGTCCCTTATAAATCTCTTTAGATATGTACCAGTTCTTTTTTATAATCAGGGTGTTAGTGGAAATATTAAATAAACGTAAATTACTTAGATCGAATTAGATTCTAGTAGTTTATTGTCTATTTTAATAACATTTTAGGTACTATCTACAGTGCCTTGAATTAAATCTTTATTAATTGTTATATACCTTCCTTGAAAATTGCTCATTTAATATTAGTTCCTCTTTCACGAACCTTCTCTGATAAAGTTTTAGAGTAAAGTTTTATTGTTATTTTTTTAGTTAAATAAATAAATTGGATTATAGAGCGCGTAGCACTCTCGTTGGTGCGCAGCTCTTTAAATTAATTTTATTTAATGTCGAAAAAAAATTTTATGTCTCTCTGTCCCTGTTTTCCCTTCCTACCATCCCTGTAATTTTTCCTTCCAAAACATAGGATGCAATATGCGATTACGGGCACATTTCCCCGACCTATAATGAAGAAAGTTTCCTCCTGGCATTCAGAGTTCTTCAGCTTGATACATCGGCTTTCTCTTGTCATTGATTTCTCTTTCTCCGATTTATCCTCCGTCCGAGCTCATTTTTTTTGTTGCTTTGCTGGGCCTCAAAACAGCATCCGAAGGAAAGGGTTTTTCACCCTATTTAAGTTTTAATAGTTAATAATTCGATTATATTTTATTTAGTCAGCTATTAGTCTTTATAAATTCTTAATGTAAGTTAAACATGAATCAAACTTTCTGTTTATATTTGTACTTTTTTTTTAAGTTGTAATTTCTTCGATTTATTGTGGTATTGTATTATTTTTTATGTTTTAAGCTTATTCTATAATATTAAAGTTTCGAATATTCAAAAAGCATTTCATGTTTTTTTTCTAGTTAATTGGGAAGTTATTGTTAAGCTTAATAAGAATATTATATTTTTTAAAAGATGATGTGATTATAAGTATAGTATTTTCATACTTATTCTTATAATATTTATGAGTTTTATAAAAGATGTTTTTGATTTTAGCCTACATTTTTTGTTTAATTTGTATTTTTTATTTTAAACATTTCTCATCGAATATTTAAAATATTATTTTCATAGATTAATTGATTTATTAATGTTTTTGCTGATAGTTATAATTTGTTAAATTTCCATAATCATCTTTTCATATTTTAAAAAAATGGATGTCGGCAGTTGTCAGGAAAACCATTGAACATTTGGTGAAGTGTATACTACATTGCAAGTAATCTCTCTTAATAAATGTCACCACAGGAAAGGGTGGACAAGTTAGGAAGATATAAGTCTAACTTTTTTGAGAATATTCACAAGATATCTAAACGTTTTGCTTACGTGCCTACTGATGACTTAATAATCATTCTTATTCAAATTTTATCTTTCAAAAAAAACAAGTATATTTAATTAAAAATTTGAGATTCATTTGTAATAAAAAAGATTTCCCGTTTAGAGAAGGTGAAGCATCTCATTGTTTTATTAGAATTATAACAAGAAGCATATAAACATTATTCGTAATATAAATATTAATTATAATAGTGCTGCGCGTAAAAGAAGTGCTAATAATTTTATTTATTTAAATTTTTTTATCTCTTTGTATTAAAGTCATTAATTTTTTATCATTATGGTTTGCAATTTAATTGTTTTTTTAGTATTTAAGATTTTTTTTTCTTAAATTTAACATTTTCTCAGTATTCTTATTTCATTTCTAGTTATAATATTTTATCATTTACATACATTTTATTTTTATTATTTGTTTTTATTTTTTTTTAATTCAAAATACTAAAATATTTCAAATAAATTTTAAGTATTTTATATCCTATTTTTTTAAATTTTTTTATGTTAATTTTAATTTTTAAATAATAAAAATATTTTATTAATTTTTATTTCAATATAATTAGTTTCTATATACTAAATTGTTTTTTAATCTTTATAAATGGATAGCAATCAGTGTCCAAACTGTAAAGAGCAATTTGATTAAGACAAGCGACTGTCTAAGCAATTACCTTGTAGTTGCATTTCATGTTTAAATTGTCTTAAAGCAATTTTTTAATTTACTAAGAAAATTGAATGTGTCTTACATAACTAAGTCTTTAACATTAATCCTGAAGAGTTACAAGGACATCAAGTTTAAGTATAAGTTCAGTAAGAAGTACCGCAACATTAAGAAACAATAATTGATCAAGTACTAATCAATGAGTAGTTCAAGTCGTTGAAAAGTTTTTAAGTCCATAAGTAAAATTATTTTACCACAATAAGAGAAATAATTGAGGACAGTTCTTAGCTTATAAAGCATATCCAATCGTTATCAGTAATTGAAATTTTTAAAACTTTAATAGATAAAATTTCTCTTAGTAACAACAAAGTTTAAAATTTAATATAACGATTAACTGAGCTTCTAGCAGCAAATCAGTTGCAATAAGATTAAGCCTAAAGAATGGGCTAATAGTAAGTAAACTAACAGTAAAATGGTCAAGCATAAGAATAGTTTAAGTAAATCTTACATGAGATAGACGAACTAAAGAGAGAATAAAACTAACAAATGGACATTTAAATCTTGAGAACCAATATCTAACAATGCTTGTTCAACGTCTTCAATTATCTAAGAGAGAATGCCAATGGTCAGTAATTAACATTAAGTCAGGCAGAGTAGTTAGTATAAAAGTTTTTCGAGCAATTTAAGTTTATCAGAGGACATATTTAGTCATAAAGCCTAGTTGTGCAATAACAAAGTTAAATAAAATCGTAAAATACCGATCTCTAAATTAAAAAAGAAATTCAAAATATCTGTTAAGAATAATAAGAGCAAGAAATCACTTAAAAATAAAGAAAAGCTATAGTTCAAGCTAAAGAATCTTCTGTCTAGTTTGATATTTTGCAAAATCGAATAAAAATCATCGACGGCAAAACCTTAGTTTCTACAATGGAATAAAAGATAAAAAATATTTAAAATAGCTTCAATTTTGATAATCAAGTAATCTAAGTTTGCTAATAATAATCAAACTTAATCATGCCTATAATTCCAAACCCCTCTAATCTATTACTTAATAACTAACTATAGTACGCCAATTAAAGCTTCTCAAACATTGACTTAACTAACGCTGATATCTCTGACACCACATTCACCAACTGTAATTTCTCCAACTCAAACCTAACATCAGCTAACCTGCGTAACACTAAGTTCCTCAATTGCGACCTCTCCAACGCTAACCTTACCTCAATCTCCTCCGAACACCCTCACATATTCACTGGACACTCAAAATCAGTCACTTCCGTGGCCATCTCTTCAGATGCCAACTTAATCCTTTCTGGATCATGAGACTAAACCTTAAAACTTTACAACATAGCTGAAGGTACCTGTAAGACCATGAGTGGTCACACAGGTTGTGTATCATCTGTGGCTATATCCAGTGATTCAGAGTTCATCGTATCGGGAAGTTGAGATAAGACGGTGAGACTATGGAACGTCAAGACAGGTACCTGTAAGACCATGAGTGGTCACACAGATTCTGTATCATCTGTGGCTATATCCAGTGATTCAGAGTTCATCGTATCGGGAAGTTATGATTATACGGTGAGACTATGGGACGTCAAGACAGGTACCTGTAAGACCATGAGTGGTCACACTAATTCTGCATTATCTGTGGCTATATCCAGTGATTCAGAGTTCATCGTATCGGGAAGTGTAGATTAGACGGTGAGACTATGGGACGTCAAGACAGGTACCTGTAAGACCATGAGTGGTCACACAAATTCTGTATCATCTGTGGCTATATCCAGTGATTCCACTTAAATCATATCTGGATCGTATGACAAAACTATTCGTTAATGGAGCTCAAGAACATAATAATGTACCAAGGTCTTATCGGGTCACACCTCTTATGTCTTATCGGTAATATTCTCGAATAACAACAAGTATATCTTATCTGGATCTCATGACAAGACCATAAGAATCTGAAATATCAATAATGGTTAGTGTATCTGTGTACTATAGGGTCATACTGACACAGTGGGTAGTTTATCATTATCTAGGGACAACAACTGGTTGGTATCAAGTAATGGATGCAAGTTTTCTCTTTATAACTAATCTTAAGATTACAACATTCG
This sequence comes from Loxodes magnus, assembly GCA_946699065.1. Lineage (NCBI taxonomy): Eukaryota > Ciliophora > Karyorelictea > Loxodida > Loxodidae > Loxodes > Loxodes magnus. The sequence continues at coordinate 707,974 of CAMPDV010000109.1, forward strand.
AAGATGGAATATAGGAAGGATATTGAATGGATCTGATACTAACAGCTAATAATAGGTAAGTTTTAACACACCACATTTATATAGACTGACTGGAGCAAAGTATATGCTGACTATGGTTTAAGATTTTAGAACTGCGTAATGGCTAATACTACAATGAGTGTAGAGGACAGATAGAGATACATCAGGTGATCTTTATGAAGTTAAACTATTTAAACTATTTAATTTTTACATTTAAGAATCTAAAATTGGTTAAGTCTTAATACTAATTATTTATGTTCACTTTCTTATTATTTGTATTATTTTAAGTAAAAAAAAGTTTTAAGATTGGCGATTTTTTTCTAAGTCTTTTTTCTGAACTTAGTAATTTTTATTAATAAAAGTTAAAATTTAAGTTAAAGCAAAGTCTTATATTAACTATCGAAATTTTTTTTAAGTAAGAATTATAAAAAAAGTAAAAGCAGAGTTAAAAAACAAAAAATATTCTAGTGTTAGGAAAATTTTTTGAAGTATATACCATTTAAATAAATTTTAAATTTTTCTAGCGTTAGAAAAATTTTGAAGTATGTACTAGAGACAAATAGATTTTAAATTTTCTGGCGTTAGGAAAAATTTTTGGAGTATGTACTAGAGTTAAAAGTATTAAAATTTCTGGTGTTAGGAAAAATTTTTGAAGTACGTACTAGAGCTAAAAAAATTTTAATTTTTCTGGCGTTAGAAAAATTTTAGAGTTATGTACTAGAGCTAATTTTTTTTAATTTTATAGTATGGCTTTAGAAATTTTTTTGAGTTACGTGACAGCGCAAAGTATTTTTAATTTGCTATAAAATTTAATTACATTTGTTATAATTTTTATTTTTTTTACGATAGGAAAAATTTAGTATACTATATAATAAATGGACAGCAGATTAAAATTTTAATGAGTTAGAAGCCCTGAAAATGGCGAAAAGTGTCAAAGCCTTTTTTTGCTCAGCGTTTTACACTATAGGGCTGAGTTGGGACGGAACAAGCTGGGGGATTTCGGGATTAGTAGAGGGTCAGAAAGGAATAAATTTTTTAAGAACAAATTTTAAAATAAAAAAGGATTTTGAAAAAAAATGGGGAAAAATTTTTGAGGCAATTTTTTTGATTTTGGTTTTGAAAATTTTGAGTTTGGTTTTGAAAATTTTGAGTTTGGTTTTGAAAATTTTGAGTTTGGTTTTGAAAATTTTGATTTTGGTTTTGAAAATTTTGAGTTTGGTTTTGAAAATTTTGAGTTTGGTTTTGAAAATTTTGAGTTTGATTTTGAAAATTTTGATATTGGATTTTGATTTTGATTTTGATTTTGATTTTGATTTTGCAAGTTTTTGTTTTTTTTGATTTGAAAATTTTCGATTTTGGTGCAAGACAAAAATTTTAAGAATTGGATTTTGGTATTTTTTTTTGATTTTTAGAGCTAAATGAAAGGCGAATAAGAGTATTTAAAGCATTAAATCGTGAAAAATTTAATTTTGTTTTTTTGCTCAGCTTTTTACACTGCAAGACTTTTTTCGGACGGAACAAACTGGGGGAAATCGGGATAGATAAAGGTCAGAAAGGAACAAATTTTCCAAAAAAGATTAAAAATATAAAAGGGTTTTGAGAAAAAATTGGAATAAAAAAAATAAAGGATAAAATTTTCGATTTTGGTTTCGAATCATATTGATTTTGGGTTGTTCTAATTTTTTTTTAATTGGGTTGTGATAATTTTTTTGATTTTTGGGTAATGAAAAATTTTTGTGATTTTTTAATTTTTGGAGTTAATAAAAGTATAAAAAGATCATGTTCAGCCTTACATTGTGAAAAATTTAATTTTTTTTTTTGCTAAGCTTATTAATAAAATATCTTTTTCGGACGGAAAGAACTTTAAAATATTTTTAAACTAAAGCTTTAAAAACGAATTCTTATTCGTTTAATGAATATACGATATCTGAAAAAATTTAAAATGTTTTCAAAATGAAAAAAGTGAAAATGCAATTTTGGCGTAAGAATTTAGTTCTACAGGAAAATTTTATAAGGAAAAAAGAAGGAAAATATTTAGGTATAAAAAAATTTAAAAACATAGTAAAAAAGTTTTGGAATATATAAATATAAAATTCTAAAAAAAAATACTTAATATACTAATTTAAGTACTTATAGCTTTCTAAAAAGAACGAAATAGAAACAATTAATAACAAAAAAAATATACAAAGTTCTCATATAGAAAAAACAAAATAAAAAAAAACGAATCTTGTTAATTTCATTATTAAAAAGATAAAAATCAGAAAAGCATAAAAAACGTTTGATAGAAAAAAGAAAAAATTTCAATTTAATTTATAAAAATATAAAATCCAATGCAAAATGAATAATTTCAAAAAAAATGATTTAAATAATAAAATGAATGTATGCATGAAAAGTAAGAAATAAATTTTTTGAAAATTAAAAAAAAGCAAACTAAGAATAGCAAGCAAAATTTTTAAGATAAATTTAAAAGATTATAAAATATCAAAAAAAAATTAGAATGATTTCTTAGTATAATGAATAAAAAAAATAATGAAGAGTAGCTTTTATAAAGTGATTAGGGATATTATATAAGTGTAAAAGAAAAGTAGGAAAAAGCATCTAGCGATCAGTAAGATATTTGTAAGTTTTTATAAAGTGAAGGAGTAAAGTAAGAAAAGAAGATAGAGTTTCAGTTTTAAGGAGTATGCTTTGAGAAGTAATAAGTATTTCGAAAAGTGAAGAAGTAAAGTAAGAAAAGAAGATAGAATTTCAGTTTTAAGGAGTATGCTTTGAGAAGTAATAAGTATTTCGAAAAGTGAAGAAGTAAAGTAAGAAAAGAAGATAGAATTTCAGTTTTAAGGAGTATGCTTTGAGAAGTAATAAGTATTTAGAAAAGTGAAGAAGTAAAGTAAGAAAAGAAGATAGAGTTTCAGTTTTAAGGAGTATGCTTTGAAAAGTAATAAGTATTTAGAAAAGTGAAGAAGTAAAGTAAGAAAAGAAGATAGAGTTTCAGTTTTAAGGAGTATGCTTTGAGAAGTAATAAGTATTTAGAAAAGTGAAGAAGTAAAGTAAGAAAAGAAGATAGAATTTCAGTTTTAAGGAGTATGCTTTGAGAAGTAATAAGTATTTAGAAAAGTGAAGAAGTAAAGTAAGAAAAGAAGATAGAGTTTCAGTTTTAAGGAGTATGCTTTGAGAAGTAAATAAGTATTTAGAAAAGTGAAGAAGTAAAGTAAGAAAAGAAGATAGAGTTTCAGTTTTAAGGAGTATGCTTTGAGAAGTAATAAGTATTTAGAAAAGTGAAGAAGTAAAGTAAGAAAAGAAGATAGAATTTCAGTTTTAAGGAGTATGCTTTGAGAAGTAATAAGTATTTAGAAAAGTGAAGAAGTAAAGTAAGAAAAGAAGATAGAATTTCAGTTTTAAGGAAGATGCTTTGAGAAGTAATAAGTATTTAGAAAAGTGAAGAAGTAAAGTAAGAAAAGAAGATAGAGTTTCAGTTTTAAGGAGTATGCTTTGAGAAGTAATAAGTATTTCGAAAAGTGAAGAAGTAAAGTAAGAAAAGAAGATAGAATTTCAGTTTTAAGGAGTATGCTTTGAGAAGTAATAAGTATTTCGAAAAGTGAAGAAGTAAAGTAAGAAAAGAAGATAGAATTTCAGTTTTAAGGAGTATGCTTTGAGAAGTAATAAGTATTTAGAAAAGTGAAGAAGTAAAGTAAGAAAAGAAGATAGAATTTCAGTTTTAAGGAGTATGCTTAGAGAAGTAATAAGTATTTAGAAAAGTGAAGAAGTAAAGTAAGAAAAGAAGATAGAGTTTCAGTTTTAAGGAGTATGCTTTGAGAAGTAATAAGTATTTCGAAAAGTGAAGAAGTAAAGTAAGAAAAGAAGATAGAATTTCAGTTTTAAGGAAGATGCTTTGAGAAGTAATAAGTATTTTGAAAAGTGAAGAAGTAAAGTAAGAAAAGAAGATAGAGTTTCAGTTTTAAGGAGTATGCTTTGAGAAGTAATAAGTATTTAGAAAAGTGAAGAAGTAAAGTAAGAAAAGAAGATAGAGTTTCAGTTTTAAGGAGTATGCTTTGTGAAGTAATAAGTATTTCGAAAAGTGAAGAAGTAAAGTAAGAAAAGAAGATAGAATTTCAGTTTTAAGGAGTATGCTTTGAGAAGTAATAAGTATTTCGAAAAGTGAAGAAGTAAAGTAAGAAAAGAAGATAGAATTTCAGTTTTAAGGAGTATGCTTTGAGAAGTAATAAGTATTTAGAAAAGTGAAGAAGTAAAGTAAGAAAAGAAGATAGAATTTCAGTTTTAAGGAGTATGCTTTGAGAAGTAATAAGTATTTAGAAAAGTGAAGAAGTAAAGTAAGAAAAGAAGATAGAGTTTCAGTTTTAAGGAGTATGCTTTGAAAAGTAATAAGTATTTAGAAAAGTGAAGAAGTAAAGTAAGAAAAGAAGATAGAGTTTCAGTTTTAAGGAGTATGCTTTGAGAAGTAATAAGTATTTAGAAAAGTGAAGAAGTAAAGTAAGAAAAGAAGATAGAATTTCAGTTTTAAGGAGTATGCTTTGAGAAGTAATAAGTATTTAGAAAAGTGAAGAAGTAAAGTAAGAAAAGAAGATAGAGTTTCAGTTTTAAGGAGTATGCTTTAAGAAGTAAATAAGTATTTAGAAAAGTGAAGAAGTAAAGTAAGAAAAGAAGATAGAGTTTCAGTTTTAAGGAGTATGCTTTGAGAAGTAATAAGTATTTAGAAAAGTGAAGAAGTAAAGTAAGAAAAGAAGATAGAATTTCAGTTTTAAGGAGTATGCTTTGAGAAGTAATAAGTATTTCGAAAAGTGAAGAAGTAAAGTAAGAAAAGAAGATAGAATTTCAGTTTTAAGGAGTATGCTTTGAGAAGTAATAAGTATTTCGAAAAGTGAAGAAGTAAAGTAAGAAAAGAAGATAGAATTTCAGTTTTAAGGAGTATGCTTTGAGAAGTAATAAGTATTTAGAAAAGTGAAGAAGTAAAGTAAGAAAAGAAGATAGAGTTTCAGTTTTAAGGAGTATGCTTTGAAAAGTAATAAGTATTTAGAAAAGTGAAGAAGTAAAGTAAGAAAAGAAGATAGAGTTTCAGTTTTAAGGAGTATGCTTTGAGAAGTAATAAGTATTTCGAAAAGTGAAGAAGTAAAGTAAGAAAAGAAGATAGAATTTCAGTTTTAAGGAGTATGCTTTGAGAAGTAATAAGTATTTCGAAAAGTGAAGAAGTAAAGTAAGAAAAGAAGATAGAGTTTCAGTTTTAAGGAGTATGCTTTGAGAAGTAATAAGTATTTCGAAAAGTGAAGAAGTAAAGTAAGAAAAGAAGATAGAATTTCAGTTTTAAGGAGTATGCTTTGAGAAGTAATAAGTATTTAGAAAAGTGAAGAAGTAAAGTAAGAAAAGAAGATAGAGTTTCAGTTTTAAGGAGTATGCTTTGAGAAGTAAATAAGTATTTAGAAAAGTGAAGAAGTAAAGTAAGAAAAGAAGATAGAGTTTCAGTTTTAAGGAGTATGCTTTGAGAAGTAATAAGTATTTAGAAAAGTGAAGAAGTAAAGTAAGAAAAGAAGATAGAATTTCAGTTTTAAGGAGTATGCTTTGAGAAGTAATAAGTATTTAGAAAAGTGAAGAAGTAAAGTAAGAAAAGAAGATAGAGTTTCAGTTTTAAGGAAGATGCTTTGAGAAGTAATAAGTATTTAGAAAAGTGAAGAAGTAAAGTAAGAAAAGAAGATAGAGTTTCAGTTTTAAGGAGTATGCTTTGAGAAGTAATAAGTATTTCGAAAAGTGAAGAAGTAAAGTAAGAAAAGAAGATAGAATTTCAGTTTTAAGGAGTATGCTTTGAGAAGTAATAAGTATTTCGAAAAGTGAAGAAGTAAAGTAAGAAAAGAAGATAGAATTTCAGTTTTAAGGAGTATGCTTTGAGAAGTAATAAGTATTTAGAAAAGTGAAGAAGTAAAGTAAGAAAAGAAGATAGAGTTTCAGTTTTAAGGAGTATGCTTTGAGAAGTAATAAGTATTTAGAAAAGTGAAGAAGTAAAGTAAGAAAAGAAGATAGAGTTTCAGTTTTAAGGAGTATGCTTTGAGAAGTAATAAGTATTTCGAAAAGTGAAGAAGTAAAGTAAGAAAAGAAGATAGAATTTCAGTTTTAAGGAAGATGCTTTGAGAAGTAATAAGTATTTTGAAAAGTGAAGAAGTAAAGTAAGAAAAGAAGATAGAGTTTCAGTTTTAAGGAGTATGCTTTGAGAAGTAATAAGTATTTAGAAAAGTGAAGAAGTAAAGTAAGAAAAGAAGATAGAGTTTCAGTTTTAAGGAGTATGCTTTGTGAAGTAATAAGTATTTCGAAAAGTGAAGAAGTAAAGTAAGAAAAGAAGATAGAATTTCAGTTTTAAGGAGTATGCTTTGAGAAGTAATAAGTATTTAGAAAAGTGAAGAAGTAAAGTAAGAAAAAAAGATAGAGTTTCAGTTTTAATGAAGATGCTTTGAGAAGTAATAAGTATTTAGAAAAGTGAAGAAGTAAAGTAAGAAAAGAAGATAGAATTTCAGTTTTAAGGAGTATGCTTTGAGAAGTAATAAGTATTTCGAAAAGTGAAGAAGTAAAGTAAGAAAAGAAGATAGAATTTCAGTTTTAAGGAAGATGCTTTGTGAAGTAATAAGTATTTAGAAAAGTGAAGAAGTAAAGTAAGTAAAGAAGATAGAATTTCAGTTTTAAGGAGTATGCTTTGAGAAGTAATAAGTATTTAGAAAAGTGAAGAAGTAAAGTAAGAAAAAAAGATAGAGTTTCAGTTTTAATGAAGATGCTTTGAGAAGTAATAAGTATTTAGAAAAGTGAAGAAGTAAAGTAAGAAAAGAAGATAGAATTTCAGTTTTAAGGAGTATGCTTTGAGAAGTAATAAGTATTTAGAAAAGTGAAGAAGTAAAGTAAGAAAAAAAGATAGAGTTTCAGTTTTAATGAAGATGCTTTGAGAAGTATTAAGTATTTAGAAAAGTGAATAAGTAAAGTAAGAAAAGAAGATAGAGTTTCAGTTTTAAGGAGTATGCTTTGAGAAGTAATAAGTATTTAGAAAAGTGAAGAAGTAAAGTAAGAAAAGAAGATAGAATTTCAGTTTTAAGGAAGATGCTTTGTGAAGTAATAAGTATTTAGAAAAGTGAAGAAGTAAAGTAAGTAAAGAAGATAGAATTTCAGTTTTAAGGAGTATGCTTTGAGAAGTAATAAGTATTTAGAAAAGTGAAGAAGTAGAGTAAGAAAAGAAGATAGAATTTCAGTTTTAAGGAGTATGCTTTGAGAAGTATTAAGTATTTAGAAAAGTGAAGAAGTAAAGTAAGAAAAGAAGATAGAATTTCAGTTTTAAGGAGTATGCTTAGAGAAGTAATAAGTATTAAGAAAAGTGAAGAAGTAAAGTAAGAAAAGAAGATAGAATTTCAGTTTTAAGGAGTATGCTTTGAGAAGTATTAAGTATTTAGAAAAGTGAAGAAGTAGAGTAAGAAAAGAAGATAGAATTTCAGTTTTAAGGAGTATGCTTTGAGAAGTAATAAGTATTTAGAAAAGTGAAGAAGTAAAGTAAGAAAAGAAGATAGATTTTCGTTTTAAGGAGTATGCTTTGAGAAGTAATAAGTATTTAGAAAAGTGAAGAAGTAAAGTAAGAAAAAAAGATAGAGTTTCAGTTTTAAGGAGTATGCTTTGAGAAGTAATAAGTATTTAGAAAAGTGAAGAAGTAAAGTAAGAAAAAAAGATAGAGTTTCAGTTTTAATGAAGATGCTTTGAGAAGTAATAAGTATTTCGAAAAGTGAAGAAGTAAAGTAAGAAAAGAAGATAGAATTTCAGTTTTAATGAAGATGCTTTGAGAAGTAATAAGTATTTAGAAAAGTGAAGAAGTAAAGTAAGAAAAGAAGATAGAATTTCAGTTTTAATGAAGATGCTTTGAGAAGTAATAAGTATTTAGAAAAGTGAAGAAGTAAAGTAAGAAAAAAAGATAGAGTTTCAGTTTTAATGAAGATGCTTTGAGAAGTAATAAGTATTTAGAAAAGTGAAGAAGTAAAGTAAGAAAAGAAGATAGATTTTCGTTTTAAGGAGTATGCTTTGAGAAGTAATAAGTATTTAGAAAAGTGAAGAAGTAAAGTAAGAAAAGAAGATAGAGTTTCAGTTTTAAGGAGTATGCTTTGAGAAGTAATAAGTATTTAGAAAAGTGAAGAATTAAAGTAAGAAAAGAAGATAGAGTTTCATTTTTAAGGAGTATGCTTTGAGAAGTAATAAGTATTTCGAAAAGTGAAGAAGTAAAGTAAGAAAAAAAGATAGAGTTTCAGTTTTAATGAAGATGCTTTGAGAAGTAATAAGTATTTAGAAAAGTGAAGAAGTAAAGTAAGAAAAGAAGATAGAGTTTCAGTTTTAATGAAGATGCTTTGAGAAGTAATAAGTATTTAGAAAAGTGAAGAAGTAGAGTAAGAAAAGAAGATAGATTTTCGTTTTAAGGAGTATGCTTTGAGAAGTAATAAGTATTTAGAAAAGTGAAGAAGTAAAGTAAGAAAAGAAGATAGAGTTTCAGTTTTAAGGAAGATGCTTTGTGAAGTAATAAGTATTTAGAAAAGTGAAGAATTAAAGTAAGAAAAGAAGATAGAATTTCAGTTTTAAGGAGTATGCTTTGAGAAGTAATAAGTATTTTGAAAAGTGAAGAAGTAAAGTAAGAAAAGAAGATAGAATTTCAGTTTTAAGGAGTGTGCTTTGAGAAGTATTAAGTATTTAGAAAAGTGAATAAGTAAAGTAAGAAAAGAAGATAGAGTTTCAGTTTTAAGGAGTATGCTTTGTGAAGTAATAAGTATTTAGAAAAGTGAAGAAGTAAAGTAAGAAAAGAAGATAGAGTTTCAGTTTTAAGGAGTATGCTTTGAGAAGTAATAAGTATTTAGAAAAGTGAAGAATTAAAGTAAGAAAAGAAGATAGAGTTTCAGTTTTAAGGAGTATGCTTTGAGAAGTAATAAGTATTTAGAAAAGTGAAGAATTAAAGTAAGAAAAGAAGATAGAGTTTCAGTTTTAAGGAGTATGCTTTGAGAAGTAATAAGTATTTAGAAAAGTGAAGAATTAAAGTAAGAAAAGAAGATAGAGTTTCATTTTTAAGGAGTATGCTTTGAGAAGTAATAAGTATTTCGAAAAGTGAAGAAGTAAAGTAAGAAAAAAAGATAGAGTTTCAGTTTTAATGAAGATGCTTTGAGAAGTAATAAGTATTTAGAAAAGTGAAGAAGTAAAGTAAGAAAAGAAGATAGAATTTCAGTTTTAAGGAGTATGCTTTGAGAAGTAATAAGTATTTCGAAAAGTGAAGAAGTAAAGTAAGAAAAGAAGATAGAATTTCAGTTTTAATGAAGATGCTTTGAGAAGTAATAAGTATTTAGAAAAGTGAAGAAGTAAAGTAAGAAAAGAAGATAGAATTTCAGTTTTAATGAAGATGCTTTGAGAAGTAATAAGTATTTAGAAAAGTGAAGAAGTAAAGTAAGAAAAGAAGATAGAATTTCAGTTTTAATGAAGATGCTTTGAGAAGTAATAAGTATTTCGAAAAGTGAAGAAGTAAAGTAAGAAAAAAAGATAGAGTTTCAGTTTTAATGAAGATGCTTTGAGAAGTAATAAGTATTTAGAAAAGTGAAGAAGTAAAGTAAGAAAAGAAGATAGATTTTCGTTTTAAGGAGTATGCTTTGAGAAGTAATAAGTATTTAGAAAAGTGAAGAAGTAAAGTAAGAAAAGAAGATAGAGTTTCAGTTTTAAGGAAGATGCTTTGTGAAGTAATAAGTATTTAGAAAAGTGAAGAATTAAAGTAAGAAAAGAAGATAGAATTTCAGTTTTAAGGAGTATGCTTTGAGAAGTAATAAGTATTTTGAAAAGTGAAGAAGTAAAGTAAGAAAAGAAGATAGAATTTCAGTTTTAAGGAGTGTGCTTTGAGAAGTATTAAGTATTTAGAAAAGTGAAGAAGTAAAGTAAGAAAAGAAGATAGAGTTTCAGTTTTAAGGAGTATGCTTTGAGAAGTAATAAGTATTTAGAAAAGTGAAGAAGTAAAGTAAGAAAAGAAGATAGAGTTTCAGTTTTAAGGAGTATGCTTTGAGAAGTAATAAGTATTTAGAAAAGTGAAGAATTAAAGTAAGAAAAGAAGATAGAGTTTCAGTTTTAAGGAGTATGCTTTGAGAAGTAATAAGTATTTAGAAAAGTGAAGAATTAAAGTAAGAAAAGAAGATAGAGTTTCAGTTTTAAGGAGTATGCTTTGAGAAGTAATAAGTATTTAGAAAAGTGAAGAATTAAAGTAAGAAAAGAAGATAGAGTTTCAGTTTTAAGGAGTATGCTTTGAGAAGTAATAAGTATTTAGAAAAGTGAAGAAGTAAAGTAAGAAAAAAAGATAGAGTTTCAGTTTTAATGAAGATGCTTTGAGAAGTAATAAGTATTTAGAAAAGTGAAGAAGTAAAGTAAGAAAAGAAGATAGAATTTCAGTTTTAAGGAGTATGCTTTGAGAAGTAATAAGTATTTCGAAAAGTGAAGAAGTAAAGTAAGAAAAGAAGATAGAATTTCAGTTTTAAGGAGTATGCTTTGAGAAGTAATAAGTATTTCGAAAAGTGAAGAATTAAAGTAAGAAAAGAAGATAGAATTTCAGTTTTAAGGAGTATGCTTTGAGAAGTAATAAGTATTTAGAAAAGTGAAGAAGTAAAGTAAGAAAAAAAGATAGAGTTTCAGTTTTAATGAAGATGATTTGAGAAGTAATAAGTATTTAGAAAAGTGAAGAAGTAAAGTAAGAAAAGAAGATAGAATTTCAGTTTTAAGGAGTATGCTTTGAGAAGTAATAAGTATTTAGAAAAGTGAAGAAGTAAAGTAAGAAAAGAAGATAGAATTTCAGTTTTAAGGAAGATGCTTTGAGAAGTAATAAGTATTTAGAAAAGTGAAGAAGTAAAGTAAGAAAAGAAGATAGAGTTTCATTTTTAAGGAGTATGCTTTGAGAAGTAATAAGTATTTCGAAAAGTGAAGAAGTAAAGTAAGAAAAAAAGATAGAGTTTCAGTTTTAATGAAGATGCTTTGAGAAGTAATAAGTATTTAGAAAAGTGAAGAAGTAAAGTAAGAAAAAAAGATAGAGTTTCAGTTTTAATGAAGATGCTTTGAGAAGTAATAAGTATTTTGAAAAGTGAAGAAGTAAAGTAAGAAAAGAAGATAGAATTTCAGTTTTAAGGAGTATGCTTTGAGAAGTAATAAGTATTTCGAAAAGTGAAGAAGTAAAGTAAGAAAAGAAGATAGAGTTTCAGTTTTAAGGAAGATGCTTTGTGAAGTAATAAGTATTTAGAAAAGTGAAGAAGTAAAGTAAGAAAAGAAGATAGAATTTCAGTTTTAAGGAGTATGCTTTGAGAAGTATTAAGTATTTAGAAAAGTGAAGAAGTAAAGTAAGAAAAGAAGATAGAATTTCAGTTTTAAGGAGTATGCTTTGAGAAGTATTAAGTATTTAGAAAAGTGAAGAAGTAAAGTAAGAAAAAAAGATAGAGTTTCAGTTTTAATGAAGATGCTTTGAGAAGTAATAAGTATTTAGAAAAGTGAAGAAGTAGAGTAAGAAAAGAAGATAGATTTTCGTTTTAAGGAGTATGCTTTGAGAAGTAATAAGTATTTAGAAAAGTGAAGAAGTAAAGTAAGAAAAGAAGATAGAGTTTCAGTTTTAAGGAAGATGCTTTGTGAAGTAATAAGTATTTAGAAAAGTGAAGAATTAAAGTAAGAAAAGAAGATAGAATTTCAGTTTTAAGGAGTATGCTTTGAGAAGTATTAAGTATTTAGAAAAGTGAAGAATTAAAGTAAGAAAAGAAGATAGAATTTCAGTTTTAAGGAGTATGCTTTGAGAAGTAATAAGTATTTAGAAAAGTGAAGAAGTAAAGTAAGAAAAGAAGATAGAATTTCAGTTTTAAGGAGTATGCTTTGAGAAGTATTAAGTATTTAGAAAAGTGAAGAAGTAAAGTAAGAAAAGAAGATAGAATTTCAGTTTTAAGGAGTAAGCTTTGAGAAGTAATAAGTATTTAGAAAAGTGAAGAAGTAAAGTAAGAAAAAAAGATAGAGTTTCAGTTTTAATGAAGATGCTTTGAGAAGTAATAAGTATTTAGAAAAGTGAAGAAGTAAAGTAAGAAAAGAAGATAGAATTTCAGTTTTAAGGAGTATGCTTTGAGAAGTAATAAGTATTTAGAAAAGTGAAGAAGTAAAGTAAGAAAAGAAGATAGAATTTCAGTTTTAAGGAAGATGCTTTGTGAAGTATTAAGTATTTAGAAAAGTGAAGAAGTAAAGTAAGAAAAGAAGATAGAGTTTCAGTTTTAAGGAGTATGCTTTGAGAAGTAATAAGTATTTAAAAAAGTGAAGAATTAAAGTAAGAAAAGAAGATAGAGTTTCAGTTTTAAGGAGTATGCTTTGAGAAGTAATAAGTATTTAGAAAAGTGAAGAATTAAAGTAAGAAAAGAAGATAGAGTTTCAGTTTTAAGGAGTATGCTTTGAGAAGTAATAAGTATTTAGAAAAGTGAAGAATTAAAGTAAGAAAAGAAGATAGAGTTTCAGTTTTAAGGAGTATGCTTTGAGAAGTAATAAGTATTTAGAAAAGTGAAGCAATAAAGTAAGAAAAGAAGATAGAATTTCAGTTTTAAGGAGTATGCTTTGAGAAGTATTAAGTATTTAGAAAAGTGAAGAAGTAAAGTAAGCAAAGAAGATAGAATTTCAGTTTTAAGGAGTATGCTTTGAGAAGTATTAAGTATTTAGAAAAGTGAAGAAGTAAAGTAAGAAAAGAAGATAGAATTTCAGTTTTAAGGAGTAAGCTTTGAGAAGTAATAAGTATTTAGAAAAGTGAAGAAGTAAAGTAAGAAAAAAAGATAGAGTTTCAGTTTTAATGAAGATGCTTTGAGAAGTAATAAGTATTTAGAAAAGTGAAGAAGTAAAGTAAGAAAAGAAGATAGAATTTCAGTTTTAAGGAGTATGCTTTGAGAAGTAATAAGTATTTAGAAAAGTGAAGAAGTAAAGTAAGAAAAGAAGATAGAATTTCAGTTTTAAGGAAGATGCTTTGTGAAGTATTAAGTATTTAGAAAAGTGAAGAAGTAAAGTAAGAAAAGAAGATAGAGTTTCAGTTTTAAGGAGTATGCTTTGAGAAGTAATAAGTATTTCGAAAAGTGAAGAAGTAAAGTAAGAAAAAAAGATAGAGTTTCAGTTTTAATGAAGATGCTTTGAGAAGTAATAAGTATTTAGAAAAGTGAAGAAGTAAAGTAAGAAAAGAAGATAGAGTTTCAGTTTTAAGGAGTATGCTTTGAGAAGTAATAAGTATTTAGAAAAGTGAAGAAGTAAAGTAAGAAAAGAAGATAGAATTTCAGTTTTAAGGAGTATGCTTTGAGAAGTATTAAGTATTTAGAAAAGTGAAGAAGTAAAGTAAGAAAAGAAGATAGAATTTCAGTTTTAAGGAGTATGCTTTGAGAAGTATTAAGTATTTAGAAAAGTGAAGAAGTAGAGTAAGAAAAGAAGATAGAATTTCAGTTTTAAGGAGTATGCTTTGAGAAGTAATAAGTATTTAGAAAAGTGAAGAAGTAAAGTAAGAAAAGAAGATAGAATTTCAGTTTTAAGGAGTATGCTTTGAGAAGTATTATGTATTTAGAAAAGTGAAGAAGTAGAGTAAGAAAAGAAGATAGAATTTCAGTTTTAAGGAGTATGCTTTGAGAAGTATTAAGTATTTAGAAAAGTGAAGCAATAAAGTAAGAAAAGAAGATAGAATTTCAGTTTTAAGGAGTATGCTTTGAGAAGTATTAAGTATTTAGAAAAGTGAAGAAGTAAAGTAAGAAAAGAAGATAGAATTTCAGTTTTAAGGAGTATGCTTTGAGAAGTATTAAGTATTTAGAAAAGTGAAGAAGTAAAGTAAGAAAAGAAGATAGAATTTCAGTTTTAAGGAGTAAGCTTTGAGAAGTAATAAGTATTTAGAAAAGTGAAGAATTAAAGTAAGAAAAGAAGATAGAGTTTCAGTTTTAAGGAGTATGCTTTGAGAAGTAATAAGTATTTAGAAAAGTGAAGAATTAAAGTAAGAAAAGAAGATAGAGTTTCAGTTTTAAGGAGTATGCTTTGAGAAGTAATAAGTATTTAGAAAAGTGAAGAAGTAAAGTAAGAAAAAAAGATAGAGTTTCAGTTTTAATGAAGATGCTTTGAGAAGTAATAAGTATTTAGAAAAGTGAAGAAGTAAAGTAAGAAAAGAAGATAGAATTTCAGTTTTAAGGAGTATGCTTTGAGAAGTAATAAGTATTTCGAAAAGTGAAGAAGTAAAGTAAGAAAAGAAGATAGAATTTCAGTTTTAAGGAGTATGCTTTGAGAAGTAATAAGTATTTAGAAAAGTGAAGAATTAAAGTAAGAAAAGAAGATAGAGTTTCAGTTTTAAGGAGTATGCTTTGAGAAGTAATAAGTATTTAGAAAAGTGAAGAATTAAAGTAAGAAAAGAAGATAGAGTTTCAGTTTTAAGGAGTATGCTTTGAGAAGTAATAAGTATTTAGAAAAGTGAAGAATTAAAGTAAGAAAAGAAGATAGAGTTTCAGTTTTAAGGAGTATGCTTTGAGAAGTAATAAGTATTTAGAAAAGTGAAGAAGTAAAGTAAGAAAAAAAGATAGAGTTTCAGTTTTAATGAAGATGCTTTGAGAAGTAATAAGTATTTAGAAAAGTGAAGAAGTAAAGTAAGAAAAGAAGATAGAATTTCAGTTTTAAGGAGTATGCTTTGAGAAGTAATAAGTATTTCGAAAAGTGAAGAAGTAAAGTAAGAAAAGAAGATAGAATTTCAGTTTTAAGGAGTATGCTTTGAGAAGTAATAAGTATTTAGAAAAGTGAAGAATTAAAGTAAGAAAAGAAGATAGAATTTCAGTTTTAAGGAGTATGCTTTGAGAAGTAATAAGTATTTAGAAAAGTGAAGAAGTAAAGTAAGAAAAGAAGATAGAATTTCAGTTTTAATGAAGATGCTTTGAGAAGTAATAAGTATTTAGAAAAGTGAAGAAGTAAAGTAAGAAAAGAAGATAGAATTTCAGTTTTAAGGAGTATGCTTTGAGAAGTAATAAGTATTTAGAAAAGTGAAGAATTAAAGTAAGAAAAGAAGATAGAGTTTCAGTTTTAAGGAGTATGCTTTGAGAAGTAATAAGTATTTAGAAAAGTGAAGAAGTAAAGTAAGAAAAGAAGATAGAGTTTCAGTTTTAAGGAGTATGCTTTGAGAAGTAATAAGTATTTAGAAAAGTGAAGAATTAAAGTAAGAAAAGAAGATAGAGTTTCAGTTTTAAGGAGTATGCTTTGAGAAGTAATAAGTATTTAGAAAAGTGAAGAAGTAAAGTAAGAAAAAAAGATAGAGTTTCAGTTTTAATGAAGATGCTTTGAGAAGTAATAAGTATTTAGAAAAGTGAAGAAGTAAAGTAAGAAAAAAAGATAGAGTTTCAGTTTTAATGAAGATGCTTTGAGAAGTAATAAGTATTTAGAAAAGTGAAGAAGTAAAGTAAGAAAAGAAGATAGAATTTCAGTTTTAAGGAGTATGCTTTGAGAAGTAATAAGTATTTAGAAAAGTGAAGAAGTAAAGTAAGAAAAGAAGATAGAATTTCAGTTTTAAGGAGTATGCTTTGAGAAGTAATAAGTATTTAGAAAAGTGAAGAATTAAAGTAAGAAAAGAAGATAGAATTTCAGTTTTAAGGAGTATGCTTTGAGAAGTAATAAGTATTTAGAAAAGTGAAGAAGTAAAGTAAGAAAAGAAGATAGAATTTCAGTTTTAAGGAGTATGCTTTGAGAAGTAATAAGTATTTAGAAAAGTGAAGAAGTAAAGTAAGAAAAGAAGATAGAGTTTCAGTTTTAAGGAGTATGCTTTGAGAAGTAATAAGTATTTAGAAAAGTGAAGAATTAAAGTAAGAAAAGAAGATAGAGTTTCAGTTTTAAGGAGTATGCTTTGAGAAGTAATAAGTATTTAGAAAAGTGAAGAAGTAAAGTAAGAAAAGAAGATAGAGTTTCAGTTTTAAGGAAGATGCTTTGTGAAGTAATAAGTATTTAGAAAAGTGAAGAATTAAAGTAAGAAAAGAAGATAGAATTTCAGTTTTAAGGAGTATGCTTTGAGAAGTAATAAGTATTTTGAAAAGTGAAGAAGTAAAGTAAGAAAAGAAGATAGAATTTCAGTTTTAAGGAGTATGCTTTGAGAAGTAATAAGTATTTAGAAAAGTGAAGAAGTAAAGTAAGAAAAAAAGATAGAGTTTCAGTTTTAATGAAGATGCTTTGAGAAGTAATAAGTATTTAGAAAAGTGAAGAAGTAAAGTAAGAAAAGAAGATAGAATTTCAGTTTTAAGGAGTATGCTTTGAGAAGTAATAAGTATTTCGAAAAGTGAAGAAGTAAAGTAAGAAAAGAAGATAGAATTTCAGTTTTAAGGAGTATGCTTTGAGAAGTAATAAGTATTTAGAAAAGTGAAGAATTAAAGTAAGAAAAGAAGATAGAGTTTCAGTTTTAAGGAGTATGCTTTGAGAAGTAATAAGTATTTAGAAAAGTGAAGAATTAAAGTAAGAAAAGAAGATAGAGTTTCAGTTTTAAGGAGTATGCTTTGAGAAGTAATAAGTATTTAGAAAAGTGAAGAATTAAAGTAAGAAAAGAAGATAGAGTTTCAGTTTTAAGGAGTATGCTTTGAGAAGTAATAAGTATTTAGAAAAGTGAAGAAGTAAAGTAAGAAAAAAAGATAGAGTTTCAGTTTTAATGAAGATGCTTTGAGAAGTAATAAGTATTTAGAAAAGTGAAGAAGTAAAGTAAGAAAAGAAGATAGAATTTCAGTTTTAAGGAGTATGCTTTGAGAAGTAATAAGTATTTCGAAAAGTGAAGAAGTAAAGTAAGAAAAGAAGATAGAATTTCAGTTTTAAGGAGTATGCTTTGAGAAGTAATAAGTATTTAGAAAAGTGAAGAATTAAAGTAAGAAAAGAAGATAGAATTTCAGTTTTAAGGAGTATGCTTTGAGAAGTAATAAGTATTTAGAAAAGTGAAGAAGTAAAGTAAGAAAAGAAGATAGAATTTCAGTTTTAATGAAGATGCTTTGAGAAGTAATAAGTATTTAGAAAAGTGAAGAAGTAAAGTAAGAAAAGAAGATAGAATTTCAGTTTTAAGGAGTATGCTTTGAGAAGTAATAAGTATTTAGAAAAGTGAAGAATTAAAGTAAGAAAAGAAGATAGAGTTTCAGTTTTAAGGAGTATGCTTTGAGAAGTAATAAGTATTTAGAAAAGTGAAGAAGTAAAGTAAGAAAAGAAGATAGAGTTTCAGTTTTAAGGAGTATGCTTTGAGAAGTAATAAGTATTTAGAAAAGTGAAGAATTAAAGTAAGAAAAGAAGATAGAGTTTCAGTTTTAAGGAGTATGCTTTGAGAAGTAATAAGTATTTAGAAAAGTGAAGAAGTAAAGTAAGAAAAAAAGATAGAGTTTCAGTTTTAATGAAGATGCTTTGAGAAGTAATAAGTATTTAGAAAAGTGAAGAAGTAAAGTAAGAAAAAAAGATAGAGTTTCAGTTTTAATGAAGATGCTTTGAGAAGTAATAAGTATTTAGAAAAGTGAAGAAGTAAAGTAAGAAAAGAAGATAGAATTTCAGTTTTAAGGAGTATGCTTTGAGAAGTAATAAGTATTTCGAAAAGTGAAGAAGTAAAGTAAGAAAAGAAGATAGAATTTCAGTTTTAAGGAGTATGCTTTGAGAAGTAATAAGTATTTAGAAAAGTGAAGAATTAAAGTAAGAAAAGAAGATAGAATTTCAGTTTTAAGGAGTATGCTTTGAGAAGTAATAAGTATTTAGAAAAGTGAAGAAGTAAAGTAAGAAAAGAAGATAGAATTTCAGTTTTAAGGAGTATGCTTTGAGAAGTAATAAGTATTTAGAAAAGTGAAGAAGTAAAGTAAGAAAAGAAGATAGAGTTTCAGTTTTAAGGAGTATGCTTTGAGAAGTAATAAGTATTTAGAAAAGTGAAGAATTAAAGTAAGAAAAGAAGATAGAGTTTCAGTTTTAAGGAGTATGCTTTGAGAAGTAATAAGTATTTAGAAAAGTGAAGAAGTAAAGTAAGAAAAGAAGATAGAGTTTCAGTTTTAAGGAAGATGCTTTGTGAAGTAATAAGTATTTAGAAAAGTGAAGAATTAAAGTAAGAAAAGAAGATAGAATTTCAGTTTTAAGGAGTATGCTTTGAGAAGTAATAAGTATTTTGAAAAGTGAAGAAGTAAAGTAAGAAAAGAAGATAGAATTTCAGTTTTAAGGAGTAAGCTTTGAGAAGTAATAAGTATTTAGAAAAGTGAAGAAGTAAAGTAAGAAAAGAAGATAGAATTTCAGTTTTAAGGAGTATGCTTTGAGAAGTATTAAGTATTTAGAAAAGTGAAGAAGTAGAGTAAGAAAAGAAGATAGAATTTCAGTTTTAAGGAGTATGCTTTGAGAAGTAATAAGTATTTAGAAAAGTGAAGAAGTAAAGTAAGAAAAGAAGATAGAATTTCAGTTTTAAGGAGTATGCTTTGAGAAGTATTATGTATTTAGAAAAGTGAAGAAGTAGAGTAAGAAAAGAAGATAGAATTTCAGTTTTAAGGAGTATGCTTTGAGAAGTATTAAGTATTTAGAAAAGTGAAGCAATAAAGTAAGAAAAGAAGATAGAATTTCAGTTTTAAGGAGTATGCTTTGAGAAGTATTAAGTATTTAGAAAAGTGAAGAAGTAAAGTAAGAAAAGAAGATAGAATTTCAGTTTTAAGGAGTATGCTTTGAGAAGTATTAAGTATTTAGAA
Source organism: Loxodes magnus (assembly GCA_946699065.1). NCBI lineage: Eukaryota > Ciliophora > Karyorelictea > Loxodida > Loxodidae > Loxodes > Loxodes magnus. Next base: position 726,702 of record CAMPDV010000109.1, read on the forward strand.
AAGTGAAGAAGTAAAGTAAGAAAAGAAGATAGAATTTCAGTTTTAAGGAGTAAGCTTTGAGAAGTAATAAGTATTTAGAAAAGTGAAGAATTAAAGTAAGAAAAGAAGATAGAGTTTCAGTTTTAAGGAGTATGCTTTGAGAAGTAATAAGTATTTAGAAAAGTGAAGAATTAAAGTAAGAAAAGAAGATAGAGTTTCAGTTTTAAGGAGTATGCTTTGAGAAGTAATAAGTATTTAGAAAAGTGAAGAAGTAAAGTAAGAAAAAAAGATAGAGTTTCAGTTTTAATGAAGATGCTTTGAGAAGTAATAAGTATTTAGAAAAGTGAAGAAGTAAAGTAAGAAAAGAAGATAGAATTTCAGTTTTAAGGAGTATGCTTTGAGAAGTAATAAGTATTTCGAAAAGTGAAGAAGTAAAGTAAGAAAAGAAGATAGAATTTCAGTTTTAAGGAGTATGCTTTGAGAAGTAATAAGTATTTAGAAAAGTGAAGAATTAAAGTAAGAAAAGAAGATAGAGTTTCAGTTTTAAGGAGTATGCTTTGAGAAGTAATAAGTATTTAGAAAAGTGAAGAATTAAAGTAAGAAAAGAAGATAGAGTTTCAGTTTTAAGGAGTATGCTTTGAGAAGTAATAAGTATTTAGAAAAGTGAAGAATTAAAGTAAGAAAAGAAGATAGAGTTTCAGTTTTAAGGAGTATGCTTTGAGAAGTAATAAGTATTTAGAAAAGTGAAGAATTAAAGTAAGAAAAGAAGATAGAGTTTCAGTTTTAAGGAGTATGCTTTGAGAAGTATTAAGTATTTAGAAAAGTGAAGAAGTAAAGTAAGAAAAGAAGATAGAGTTTCAGTTTTAAGGAGAATGCTTTGAGAAGTAATAAGTATTTAGAAAAGTGAAGAAGTAAAGTAAGAAAAGAAGATAGAATTTCAGTTTTAAGGAGAATGCTTTGAGAAGTAATAAGTATTTAGAAAAGTGAACAAGTAAAGTAAGAAAAGAAGATAGAATTTCAGTTTTAAGGAGTATGCTTTGAGAAGTATTAAGTATTAAGAAAAGTGAAGAAGTAGAGTAAGAAAAGAAGATGGAATTTCAGTTTTAAGAAATATGCTTTGAGAAGTAATAAGTATTTAGAAAAGTGAAGAATTAAAGTAAGAAAAGAAGATAGAATTTCAGTTTTAAGGAGTATGCTTTGAGAAGTATTAAGTATTTAGAAAAGTGAAGAAGTAAAGTAAGCAAAGAAGATAGAATTTCAGTTTTAAGGAGTATGCTTTGAGAAGTAATAAGTATTTAGAAAAGTGAAGAATTAAAGTAAGAAAAGAAGATAGAGTTTCAGTTTTAAGGAGTATGCTTTGAGAAGTAATAAGTATTTAGAAAAGTGAAGAATTAAAGTAAGAAAAGAAGATAGAGTTTCAGTTTTAAGGAGTATGCTTTGAGAAGTAATAAGTATTTAGAAAAGTGAAGAAGTAAAGTAAGAAAAAAAGATAGAATTTCAGTTTTAAGGAGTATGCTTTGAGAAGTATTAAGTATTTAGAAAAGTGAAGAAGTAAAGTAAGCAAAGAAGATAGAATTTCAGTTTTAAGGAGTATGCTTTGAGAAGTATTAAGTATTTAGAAAAGTGAAGAAGTAAAGTAAGAAAAGAAGATAGAATTTCAGTTTTAAGGAGTATGCTTTGAGAAGTATTAAGTATTTAGAAAAGTGAAGAAGTAAAGTAAGAAAAGAAGATAGAATTTCAGTTTTAAGGAGTATGCTTTGAGAAGTATTAAGTATTTAGAAAAGTGAAGAAGTAGAGTAAGAAAAGAAGATAGAATTTCAGTTTTAAGGAGTATGCTTTGAGAAGTAATAAGTATTTAGAAAAGTGAAGAAGTAAAGTAAGAAAAGAAGATAGAATTTCAGTTTTAAGGAGTATGCTTTGAGAAGTATTATGTATTTAGAAAAGTGAAGAAGTAGAGTAAGAAAAGAAGATAGAATTTCAGTTTTAAGGAGTATGCTTTGAGAAGTATTAAGTATTTAGAAAAGTGAAGAAATAAAGTAAGAAAAGAAGATAGAATTTCAGTTTTAAGGAGTATGCTTTGAGAAGTAAAGTATTTAGAAAAGTGAAGAAATAAAGTAAGAAAAGAAGATAGAATTTCAGTTTTAAGGAGTATGCTTTGAGAAGTATTAAGTATTTAGAAAAGTGAAGAAATAAAGTAAGAAAAGAAGATAGAATTTCAGTTTTAAGGAGTATGCTTTTAGAAGTATTAAGTATTTAGAAAAGTGAAGAAGTAAAGTAAGAAAAGAAGATAGAATTTCAGTTTTAAGGAGTATGCTTTGAGAAGTAATAAGTATTTAGAAAAGTGAAGAAATAAAGTAAGAAAAGAAGATAGAATTTCAGTTTTAAGGAGTATGCTTTGAGAAGTATTAAGTATTTAGAAAAGTGAAGAAGTGAAGTAAGAAAAGAAGATAGAATTTCAGTTTTAAGGAGTATGCTTTGAGAAGTATTAAGTATTTAGAAAAGTGAAGAAGTAAAGTAAGAAAAGAAGATAGAATTTCAGTTTTAAGGAAGATGCTTTGTGAAGTAATAAGTATTTAGAAAAGTGAAGAAGTAAAGTAAGAAAAGAAGATAGAATTTCAGTTTTAAGGAGTAAGCTTTGAGAAGTAATAAGTATTTAGAAAAGTGAAGAAGTAAAGTAAGAAAAAAAGATAGAGTTTCAGTTTTAATGAAGATGCTTTGAGAAGTAATAAGTATTTAGAAAAGTGAAGAAGTAAAGTAAGAAAAGAAGATAGAGTTTCAGTTTTAAGGAGTATGCTTTGAGAAGTAATAAGTATTTAGAAAAGTGAAGAATTAAAGTAAGAAAAGAAGATAGAATTTCAGTTTTAAGGAGTATGCTTTGAGAAGTATTAAGTATTTAGAAAAGTGAAGAAATAAAGTAAGAAAAGAAGATAGAATTTCAGTTTTAAGGAGTAAGCTTTGAGAAGTATTAAGTATTTAGAAAAGTGAAGAAGTAAAGTAAGAAAAGAAGATAGAATTTCAGTTTTAAGGAGTATGCTTAGAGAAGTATTAAGTATTTAGAAAAGTGAAGAAGTAAAGTAAGAAAAGAAGATAGAATTTCAGTTTTAAGGAGTATGCTTTGAGAAGTATTAAGTATTTAGAAAAGTGAAGAAGTAAAGTAAGAAAAGAAGATAGAATTTCAGTTTTAAGGAGTATGCTTTGAGAAGTATTAAGTATTTAGAAAAGTGAAGAAGTAGAGTAAGAAAAGAAGATAGAATTTCAGTTTTAAGGAGTATGCTTTGAGAAGTAATAAGTATTTAGAAAAGTGAAGAAGTAAAGTAAGAAAAGAAGATAGAATTTCAGTTTTAAGGAGTATGCTTTGAGAAGTATTATGTATTTAGAAAAGTGAAGAAGTAGAGTAAGAAAAGAAGATAGAATTTCAGTTTTAAGGAGTATGCTTTGAGAAGTATTAAGTATTTAGAAAAGTGAAGAAATAAAGTAAGAAAAGAAGATAGAATTTCAGTTTTAATGAAGATGCTTTGAGAAGTAATAAGTATTTAGAAAAGTGAAGAAGTAAAGTAAGAAAAGAAGATAGAGTTTCAGTTTTAAGGAGTATGCTTTGAGAAGTAATAAGTATTTAGAAAAGTGAAGAATTAAAGTAAGAAAAGAAGATAGAATTTCAGTTTTAAGGAGTATGCTTTGAGAAGTATTAAGTATTTAGAAAAGTGAAGAAATAAAGTAAGAAAAGAAGATAGAATTTCAGTTTTAAGGAGTAAGCTTTGAGAAGTATTAAGTATTTAGAAAAGTGAAGAAGTAAAGTAAGAAAAGAAGATAGAATTTCAGTTTTAAGGAGTATGCTTAGAGAAGTATTAAGTATTTAGAAAAGTGAAGAAGTAAAGTAAGAAAAGAAGATAGAATTTCAGTTTTAAGGAGTATGCTTTGAGAAGTATTAAGTATTTAGAAAAGTGAAGAAGTAAAGTAAGAAAAGAAGATAGAATTTCAGTTTTAAGGAGTATGCTTTGAGAAGTATTAAGTATTTAGAAAAGTGAAGAAGTAGAGTAAGAAAAGAAGATAGAATTTCAGTTTTAAGGAGTATGCTTTGAGAAGTAATAAGTATTTAGAAAAGTGAAGAAGTAAAGTAAGAAAAGAAGATAGAATTTCAGTTTTAAGGAGTATGCTTTGAGAAGTATTATGTATTTAGAAAAGTGAAGAAGTAGAGTAAGAAAAGAAGATAGAATTTCAGTTTTAACGAGTATGCTTTGAGAAGTAATAAGTATTTAGAAAAGTGAAGAAGTAAAGTAAGAAAAAAAGATAGAGTTTCAGTTTTAAGGAGAATGCTTTGAGAAGTAATAAGTATTTAGAAAAGTGAAGAAGTAAAGTAAGAAAAGAAGATAGAATTTCAGTTTTAAGGAGTATGCTTTGAGAAGTATTAAGTATTTAGAAAAGTGAAGAAGTAGAGTAAGAAAAGAAGATAGAATTTCAGTTTTAAGGAGAATGCTTAGAGAAGTAATAAGTATTTAGAAAAGTGAACAAGTAAAGTAAGAAAAGAAGATAGAATTTCAGTTTTAAGGAGTATGCTTTGATAAGTAATAAGTATTTAGAAAAGTGAAGAAGTAAAGTAAGAAAAGAAGATAGAATTTCAGTTTTAAGGAGTATGCTTTGAGAAGTATTAAGTATTTAGAAAAGTGAAGAAATAAAGTAAGAAAAAAAGATAGAGTTTCAGTTTTAATGAAGATGCTTTGAGAAGTAATAAGTATTTAGAAAAGTGAAGAAGTAAAGTAAGAAAAGAAGATAGAATTTCAGTTTTAAGGAGTATGCTTTGAGAAGTAATAAGTATTTAGAAAAGTGAAGAAGTAAAGTAAGAAAAGAAGATAGAATTTCAGTTTTAAGGAGTATGCTTTGAGAAGTAATAAGTATTTCGAAAAGTGAAGAAGTAAAGTAAGAAAAGAAGATAGAATTTCAGTTTTAAGGAGTATGCTTTGAGAAGTAATAAGTATTTAGAAAAGTGAAGAATTAAAGTAAGAAAAGAAGATAGAATTTCAGTTTTAAGGAGTATGCTTTGAGAAGTATTAAGTATTTAGAAAAGTGAAGAAATAAAGTAAGAAAAGAAGATAGAATTTCAGTTTTAAGGAGTAAGCTTTGAGAAGTATTAAGTATTTAGAAAAGTGAAGAAGTAAAGTAAGAAAAGAAGATAGAATTTCAGTTTTAAGGAGTATGCTTAGAGAAGTATTAAGTATTTAGAAAAGTGAAGAAGTAAAGTAAGAAAAGAAGATAGAATTTCAGTTTTAAGGAGTATGCTTTGAGAAGTATTAAGTATTTAGAAAAGTGAAGAAGTAAAGTAAGAAAAGAAGATAGAATTTCAGTTTTAAGGAGTATGCTTTGAGAAGTAATAAGTATTTAGAAAAGTGAAGAAGTAAAGTAAGAAAAGAAGATAGAATTTCAGTTTTAAGGAGTATGCTTTGAGAAGTATTATGTATTTAGAAAAGTGAAGAAGTAGAGTAAGAAAAGAAGATAGAATTTCAGTTTTAAGGAGTATGCTTTGAGAAGTATTATGTATTTAGAAAAGTGAAGAAGTAGAGTAAGAAAAGAAGATAGAATTTCAGTTTTAACGAGTATGCTTTGAGAAGTAATAAGTATTTAGAAAAGTGAAGAAGTAGAGTAAGAAAAGAAGATAGAATTTCAGTTTTAAGGAGTATGCTTTGAGAAGTAATAAGTATTTAGAAAAGTGAAGAAGTAAAGTAAGAAAAGAAGATAGAATTTCAGTTTTAAGGAGTATGCTTTGAGAAGTATTAAGTATTAAGAAAAGTGAAGAAGTAGAGTAAGAAAAGAAGATAGAATTTCAGTTTTAAGGAGTATGCTTTGAGAAGTATTAAGTATTTAGAAAAGTGAAGAAATAAAGTAAGAAAAGAAGATAGAATTTCAGTTTTAAGGAGTATGCTTTGAGAAGTAATAAGTATTTAGAAAAGTGAAGAAATAAAGTAAGAAAAGAAGATAGAATTTCAGTTTTAAGGAGTATGCTTTGAGAAGTATTAAGTATTTAGAAAAGTGAAGAAATAAAGTAAGAAAAGAAGATAGAGTTTCAGTTTTAAGGAGTATGCTTTTAGAAGTATTAAGTATTTAGAAAAGTGAAGAAGTAAAGTAAGAAAAGAAGATAGAATTTCAGTTTTAAGGAGTATGCTTTGAGAAGTAATAAGTATTTAGAAAAGTGAAGAAATAAAGTAAGAAAAGAAGATAGAATTTCAGTTTTAAGGAGTATGCTTTGAGAAGTATTAAGTATTTAGAAAAGTGAAGAAGTAGAGTAAGAAAAGAAGATAGAATTTCAGTTTTAAGGAGTATGCTTTGAGAAGTATTAAGTATTTAGAAAAGTGAAGAAGTAAAGTAAGAAAAGAAGATAGAATTTCAGTTTTAAGGAGTATGCTTTGAGAAGTATTAAGTATTTAGAAAAGTGAAGAAGTAAAGTAAGCAAAGAAGATAGAATTTCAGTTTTAAGGAGTATGCTTTGAGAAGTATTAAGTATTTAGAAAAGTGAAGAAGTAGAGTAAGAAAAGAAGATAGAATTTCAGTTTTAAGGAGAATGCTTAGAGAAGTAATAAGTATTTAGAAAAGTGAACAAGTAAAGTAAGAAAAGAAGATAGAATTTCAGTTTTAAGGAGTATGCTTTGAGAAGTATTAAGTATTTAGAAAAGTGAAGAAGTAAAGTAAGAAAAGAAGATAGAATTTCAGTTTTAAGGAGAATGCTTTGAGAAGTAATAAGTATTTAGAAAAGTGAAGAAGTAAAGTAAGAAAAGAAGATAGAATTTCAGTTTTAAGGAGTATGCTTTGATAAGTAATAAGTATTTAGAAAAGTGAAGAAGTAAAGTAAGAAAAGAAGATAGAATTTCAGTTTTAAGGAGTATGCTTTGAGAAGTAATAAGTATTTAGAAAAGTGAAGAAGTAAAGTAAGAAAAGAAGATAGAATTTCAGTTTTAAGGAGAATGCTTTGAGAAGTAATAAGTATTTAGAAAAGTGAAGAAGTAAAGTAAGAAAAGAAGATAGAATTTCAGTTTTAAGGAGAATGCTTTGAGAAGTAATAAGTATTTAGAAAAGTGAAGAATTAAAGTAAGAAAAGAAGATAGAGTTTCAGTTTTAAGGAGTATGCTTTGAGAAGTAATAAGTATTTAGAAAAGTGAAGAATTAAAGTAAGAAAAGAAGATAGAGTTTCAGTTTTAAGGAGTATGCTTTGAGAAGTAATAAGTATTTAGAAAAGTGAAGAAGTAAAGTAAGAAAAAAAGATAGAGTTTCAGTTTTAAGGAGTATGCTTTGAGAAGTAATAAGTATTTAGAAAAGTGAAGAATTAAAGTAAGAAAAGAAGATAGAGTTTCAGTTTTAAGGAGTATGCTTTGAGAAGTAATAAGTATTTAGAAAAGTGAAGAAGTAAAGTAAGAAAAGAAGATAGAGTTTCAGTTTTAAGGAGTATGCTTTGAGAAGTAATAAGTATTTAGAAAAGTGAAGAATTAAAGTAAGAAAAGAAGATAGAGTTTCAGTTTTAAGGAGTATGCTTTGAGAAGTAATAAGTATTTAGAAAAGTGAAGAATTAAAGTAAGAAAAGAAGATAGAGTTTCAGTTTTAAGGAGTATGCTTTGAGAAGTAATAAGTATTTAGAAAAGTGAAGAATTAAAGTAAGAAAAGAAGATAGAGTTTCAGTTTTAAGGAGTATGCTTTGAGAAGTAATAAGTATTTAGAAAAGTGAAGAAGTAAAGTAAGAAAAAAAGATAGAGTTTCAGTTTTAATGAAGATGCTTTGAGAAGTAATAAGTATTTAGAAAAGTGAAGAAGTAAAGTAAGAAAAGAAGATAGAATTTCAGTTTTAAGGAGTATGCTTTGAGAAGTAATAAGTATTTCGAAAAGTGAAGAAGTAAAGTAAGAAAAGAAGATAGAATTTCAGTTTTAAGGAGTATGCTTTGAGAAGTAATAAGTATTTAGAAAAGTGAAGAATTAAAGTAAGAAAAGAAGATAGAGTTTCAGTTTTAAGGAGTATGCTTTGAGAAGTAATAAGTATTTAGAAAAGTGAAGAATTAAAGTAAGAAAAGAAGATAGAGTTTCAGTTTTAAGGAGTATGCTTTGAGAAGTAATAAGTATTTAGAAAAGTGAAGAATTAAAGTAAGAAAAGAAGATAGAGTTTCAGTTTTAAGGAGTATGCTTTGAGAAGTAATAAGTATTTAGAAAAGTGAAGAAGTAAAGTAAGAAAAAAAGATAGAGTTTCAGTTTTAATGAAGATGCTTTGAGAAGTAATAAGTATTTAGAAAAGTGAAGAAGTAAAGTAAGAAAAGAAGATAGAATTTCAGTTTTAAGGAGTATGCTTTGAGAAGTAATAAGTATTTAGAAAAGTGAAGAAGTAAAGTAAGAAAAAAAGATAGAGTTTCAGTTTTAATGAAGATGCTTTGAGAAGTAATAAGTATTTAGAAAAGTGAAGAATTAAAGTAAGAAAAGAAGATAGAATTTCAGTTTTAAGGAGTATGCTTTGAGAAGTAATAAGTATTTAGAAAAGTGAAGAAGTAAAGTAAGAAAAGAAGATAGAATTTCAGTTTTAATGAAGATGCTTTGAGAAGTAATAAGTATTTAGAAAAGTGAAGAAGTAAAGTAAGAAAAGAAGATAGAATTTCAGTTTTAAGGAGTATGCTTTGAGAAGTAATAAGTATTTAGAAAAGTGAAGAATTAAAGTAAGAAAAGAAGATAGAGTTTCAGTTTTAAGGAGTATGCTTTGAGAAGTAATAAGTATTTAGAAAAGTGAAGAAGTAAAGTAAGAAAAAAAGATAGAGTTTCAGTTTTAAGGAGTATGCTTTGAGAAGTAATAAGTATTTAGAAAAGTGAAGAATTAAAGTAAGAAAAGAAGATAGAATTTCAGTTTTAAGGAGTATGCTTTGAGAAGTATTAAGTATTTAGAAAAGTGAAGAAGTAAAGTAAGAAAAAAAGATAGAGTTTCAGTTTTAATGAAGATGCTTTGAGAAGTAATAAGTATTTCGAAAAGTGAAGAATTAAAGTAAGAAAAGAAGATAGAGTTTCAGTTTTAAGGAGTATGCTTTGAGAAGTAATAAGTATTTAGAAAAGTGAAGAAGTAAAGTAAGAAAAGAAGATAGAATTTCAGTTTTAAGGAGTATGCTTTGAGAAGTATTAAGTATTTAGAAAAGTGAAGAAGTAAAGTAAGAAAAGAAGATAGAATTTCAGTTTTAAGGAGTATGCTTTGAGAAGTATTAAGTATTTAGAAAAGTGAAGAAGTAAAGTAAGAAAAAAAGATAGAGTTTCAGTTTTAATGAAGATGCTTTGAGAAGTAATAAGTATTTCGAAAAGTGAAGAAGTAAAGTAAGAAAAGAAGATAGAATTTCAGTTTTAAGGAGTATGCTTTGAGAAGTATTAAGTATTTAGAAAAGTGAAGAAGTAAAGTAAGAAAAAAAGATAGAGTTTCAGTTTTAATGAAGATGCTTTGAGAAGTAATAAGTATTTAGAAAAGTGAAGAAGTAGAGTAAGAAAAGAAGATAGATTTTCGTTTTAAGGAGTATGCTTTGAGAAGTAATAAGTATTTAGAAAAGTGAAGAAGTAAAGTAAGAAAAAAAGATAGAGTTTCAGTTTTAATGAAGATGCTTTGAGAAGTAATAAGTATTTAGAAAAGTGAAGAAGTAAAGTAAGAAAAAAAGATAGAGTTTCAGTTTTAATGAAGATGCTTTGAGAAGTAATAAGTATTTAGAAAAGTGAAGAAGTAAAGTAAGAAAAGAAGATAGAATTTCAGTTTTAAGGAGTATGCTTTGAGAAGTAATAAGTATTTAGAAAAGTGAAGAAGTAAAGTAAGAAAAGAAGATAGAATTTCAGTTTTAAGGAAGATGCTTTGTGAAGTAATAAGTATTTAGAAAAGTGAAGAAGTAAAGTAAGAAAAGAAGATAGAGTTTCAGTTTTAAGGAGTATGCTTTGAGAAGTAATAAGTATTTCGAAAAGTGAAGAAGTAAAGTAAGAAAAAAAGATAGAGTTTCAGTTTTAATGAAGATGCTTTGAGAAGTAATAAGTATTTAGAAAAGTGAAGAAGTAAAGTAAGAAAAGAAGATAGAATTTCAGTTTTAAGGAGTATGCTTTGAGAAGTAATAAGTATTTTGAAAAGTGAAGAAGTGAAGTAAGCAAAGAAGATAGAATTTCAGTTTTAAGGAGTATGCTTTGAGAAGTAATAAGTATTTCGAAAAGTGAAGAAGTAAAGTAAGAAAAGAAGATAGAGTTTCAGTTTTAAGGAAGATGCTTTGTGAAGTAATAAGTATTTAGAAAAGTGAAGAAGTAGAGTAAGAAAAGAAGATAGAATTTCAGTTTTAAGGAGTATGCTTTGAGAAGTATTAAGTATTTAGAAAAGTGAAGAAATAAAGTAAGAAAAGAAGATAGAATTTCAGTTTTAAGGAGTATGCTTTGAGAAGTATTAAGTATTTAGAAAAGTGAAGAAGTAAAGTAAGCAAAGAAGATAGAATTTCAGTTTTAAGGAGTATGCTTTGAGAAGTATTAAGTATTTAGAAAAGTGAAGAAATAAAGTAAGAAAAGAAGATAGAATTTCAGTTTTAAGGAGTATGCTTTGAGAAGTATTAAGTATTTAGAAAAGTGAAGAAGTAAAGTAAGCAAAGAAGATAGAATTTCAGTTTTAAGGAGTATGCTTTGAGAAGTATTAAGTATTTAGAAAAGTGAAGAAGTAAAGTAAGCAAAGAAGATAGAATTTCAGTTTTAAGGAGAATGCTTTGAGAAGTAATAAGTATTTAGAAAAGTGAAGAAGTAAAGTAAGAAAAGAAGATAGAATTTCAGTTTTAAGGAGTATGCTTTGAGAAGTATTAAGTATTTAGAAAAGTGAAGAAGTAAAGTAAGAAAAGAAGATAGAATTTCAGTTTTAAGGAGAATGCTTTGAGAAGTAATAAGTATTTAGAAAAGTGAACAAGTAAAGTAAGAAAAGAAGATAGAATTTCAGTTTTAAGGAGTATGCTTTGAGAAGTATTAAGTATTAAGAAAAGTGAAGAAGTAGAGTAAGAAAAGAAGATGGAATTTCAGTTTTAAGAAATATGCTTTGAGAAGTATTAAGTATTTAGAAAAGTGCAGAAGTAAAGTAAGAAAAGAAGATAGAATTTCAGTTTTAAGTAGTATGCTTTGAGAAGTATTAAGTATTAAGAAAAGTGAAGAAGTAAAGTAAGAAAAGAAGATGGAATTTCAGTTTTAAGAAATATGCTTTGAGAAGTATTAAGTATTTAGAAAAGTGAAGAATTAAAGTAAGAAAAAAAGATAGTATTTCAGTTTTAAGGAGTATGCTTTAAGAAATAATAAGTATTTAGAAAAGTGAAGAAGTAAAGTAAGAAAAGAAGATAGAATTTCAGTTTAAAGGAGTATGCTTTGAGAAGTAATAAGTATTTAGAAAAGTGAAGAAGTAAAGTAAGAAAAGAAGATAGAATTTTATTTTTAAGGAGTATGCTTTGAGAAGTAATAAGTATTTAGAAAAGTGAAGAAGTAAAGTAAGAAAAGAAGATGGAATTTCAGTTTTAAGGAGTATGCTTTGAGAAGTATTAAGTATTTAGAAAAGTGAAGAAGTAAAGTAAGAAAAGAAGATAGAATTTCAGTTTTAAGGAGAATGCTTTGAGAAGTATTAAGTATTTAGAAAAGTGAAGAAGTAAAGTAAGAAAAGAAGATAGAATTTTATTTTTAAGGAGTATGCTTTGAGAAGTAATAAGTATTTAGAAAAGTGAAGAAGTAAAGTAAGAAAAGAAGGTAGAATTTCAGTTTTAAGGAGTATGCTTTGAGAAGTATTAAGTATTTAGAAAAGTGAAGAAGTAAAGTAAGAAAAGAAGATAGAATTTCAGTTTTAAGGAGAATGCTTTGAGAAGTATTAAGTATTTAGAAAAGTGAAGAAGTAAAGTAAGAAAAGAAGATGGAATTTCAGTTTTAAGAAATATGCTTTGAGAAGTATTAAGTATTTAGAAAAGTGAAGAAGTAAAGTAAGAAAAAAAGATAGTATTTCAGTTTTAAGGAGTATGCTTTAAGAAATAATAAGTATTAAGAAAAGTGAAGAAGTAGAGTAAGAAAAGAAGATGGAATTTCAGTTTTAAGAAATATGCTTTGAGAAGTATTAAGTATTTAGAAAAGTGCAGAAGTAAAGTAAGAAAAGAAGATAGAATTTCAGTTTTAAGGAGTATGCTTTGAGAAGTAATAAGTATTTAGAAAAGTGAAGAAGTAAAGTAAGAAAAGAAGATAGAATTTCAGTTTTAAGGAGTATGCTTTGAGAAGTATTAAGTATTAAGAAAAGTGAAGAAGTAAAGTAAGAAAAGAAGATAGAATTTTATTTTTAAGGAGTATGCTTTGAGAAGTAATAAGTATTTAGAAAAGTGAAGAAGTAAAGTAAGAAAAGAAGATAGAATTTCAGTTTTAAGGAGTATGCTTTGAGAAGTATTAAGTATTAAGAAAAGTGAAGAAGTAGAGTAAGAAAAGAAGATGGAATTTCAGTTTTAAGAAATATGCTTTGAGAAGTATTAAGTATTTAGAAAAGTGCAGAAGTAAAGTAAGAAAAGAAGATAGAATTTCAGTTTTAAGTAGTATGCTTTGAGAAGTATTAAGTATTTAGAAAAGTGAAGAAGTAAAGTAAGAAAAGAAGATGGAATTTCAGTTTTAAGAAATATGCTTTGAGAAGTATTAAGTATTTAGAAAAGTGAAGAATTAAAGTAAGAAAAGAAGATAGAATTTCAGTTTTATTGAGTATGCTTTGAGAAGTAATAAGTATTTAGAAAAGTGAAGAAGTAAAGTAAGAAAAGAAGATAGAATTTCAGTTTTAAGTAGTATGCTTTGAGAAGTAATAAGTATTTAGAAAAGTGAATAAGTAAAGTAAGAAAAGAAGATAGAATTTCAGTTTTAAGGAGTATGCTTTGAGAAGTAATAAGTATTTAGAAAAGTGAAGAAGTAAAGTAAGAAAAGAAGGTAGAATTTCAGTTTTAAGGAGTATGCTTTGAGAAGTATTAAGTATTTAGAAAAGTGAAGAAGTAAAGTAAGAAAAGAAGATAGAATTTCAGTTTTAAGGAGTATGCTTTGAGAAGTATTAAGTATTTAGAAAAGTGAAGAAGTAAAGTAAGCAAAGAAGATAGAATTTCAGTTTTAAGGAGAATGCTTTGAGAAGTAATAAGTATTTAGAAAAGTGAAGAAGTAAAGTAAGAAAAGAAGATAGAATTTCAGTTTTAAGGAGTATGCTTTGAGAAGTATTAAGTATTTAGAAAAGTGAAGAAGTAAAGTAAGAAAAGAAGATAGAATTTCAGTTTTAAGTAGTATGCTTTGAGAAGTAATAAGTATTTAGAAAAGTGAAGAAGTAAAGTAAGAAAAGAAGATAGAATTTCAGTTTTAAGGAGTATGCTTTGAGAAGTATTAAGTATTTAGAAAAGTGCAGAAGTAAAGTAAGAAAAGAAGATAGAATTTCAGTTTTAAGTAGTATGCTTTGAGAAGTAATAAGTATTTAGAAAAGTGAAGAAGTAAAGTAAGAAAAGAAGATAGAATTTCAGTTTTAAGGAGAATGCTTTGAGAAGTAATAAGTATTTAGAAAAGTGAAGAAGTAAAGTAAGAAAAGAAGATGGAATTTCAGTTTTAAGAAATATGCTTTGAGAAGTATTAAGTATTTAGAAAAGTGAAGAATTAAAGTAAGAAAAAAAGATAGTATTTCAGTTTTAAGGAGTATGCTTTAAGAAATAATAAGTATTTAGAAAAGTGCAGAAGTAAAGTAAGAAAAGAAGATAGAATTTCAGTTTTAAGTAGTATGCTTTGAGAAGTATTAAGTATTTAGAAAAGTGAAGAAGTAAAGTAAGAAAAGAAGATAGAATTTCAGTTTTAAGGAGTATGCTTTGAGAAGTAATAAGTATTTAGAAAAGTGAAGAAGTAAAGTAAGAAAAGAATATCTAATGATAAGTTTTCGTAGCAAGCACTAAAATATAAGTTAGAATATTCAAAATGTTAGTAATTATATAATTATTACGAATCTGTATTCGGTTTGTCAAGATATGCTTGTAGATGAAAGTTAGCCTATAGAAAAGTGAAGAAGTAAAGTAAGAAAAGAAGATAGAATTTCAGTTTTAAGGAGTATGCTTTGATAAGTAATAAGTATTTAGAAAAGTGAAGAAGTAAAGTAAGAAAAGAAGATAGAATTTCAGTTTTAAGGAGTATGCTTTGAGAAGTAATAAGTATTTAGAAAAGTGAAGAAGTAAAGTAAGAAAAGAAGATAGAATTTCAGTTTTAAGGAGAATGCTTTGAGAAGTAATAAGTATTTAGAAAAGTGAAGAAGTAAAGTAAGAAAAGAAGATAGAATTTCAGTTTTAAGGAGAATGCTTTGAGAAGTAATAAGTATTTAGAAAAGTGAACAAGTAAAGTAAGAAAAGAAGATAGAATTTCAGTTTTAAGGAGAATGCTTTGAGAAGTAATAAGTATTTAGAAAAGTGAACAAGTAAAGTAAGAAAAGAAGATAGAATTTCAGTTTTAAGGAGTATGCTTTGAGAAGTATTAAGTATTAAGAAAAGTGAAGAAGTAGAGTAAGAAAAGAAGATGGAATTTCAGTTTTAAGAAATATGCTTTGAGAAGTATTAAGTATTAAGAAAAGTGAAGAAGTAGAGTAAGAAAAGAAGATAGAATTTCAGTTTTAAGGAGTATGCTTTGAGAAGTATTAAGTATTTAGAAAAGTGAAGAAGTAAAGTAAGCAAAGAAGATAGAATTTCAGTTTTAAGGAGTATGCTTTGAGAAGTATTAAGTATTTAGAAAAGTGAAGAAGTAAAGTAAGCAAAGAAGATAGAATTTCAGTTTTAAGGAGAATGCTTTGAGAAGTAATAAGTATTTAGAAAAGTGAAGAAGTAAAGTAAGAAAAGAAGATAGAATTTCAGTTTTAAGGAGTATGCTTTGAGAAGTATTAAGTATTTAGAAAAGTGAAGAAGTAAAGTAAGAAAAGAAGATAGAATTTCAGTTTTAAGGAGAATGCTTTGAGAAGTAATAAGTATTTAGAAAAGTGAACAAGTAAAGTAAGAAAAGAAGGTAGAATTTCAGTTTTAAGGAGTATGCTTTGATAAGTAATAAGAATTTAGAAAAGTGAAGAAGTAAAGTAAGAAAAGAAGATAGAATTTCAGTTTTAAAGAATAAGCTTTGAGAAGTAATAAGTATTTAGAAAAGTGAAGAAGTAAAGTAAGAAAAGAAGAAAGAGTTTTAGTTTTAAGGAGTATGCTTTGAGAAGTAATAAGTATTTAGAAAAGTGAAGAAGTAAAGTAAGAAAAGAAGATAGAATTTCAGTTTTAAGGAGTATGCTTTGAGAAGTATTAAGTATTTAGAAAAGTGAAGAATTAAAGTAAGAAAAAAAGATAGTATTTCAGTTTTAAGGAGTATGCTTTAAGAAATAATAAGTATTTAGAAAAGTGCAGAAGTAAAGTAAGAAAAGAAGATGGAATTTCAGTTTTAAGAAATATGCTTTGAGAAGTATTAAGTATTAAGAAAAGTGAAGAAGTAGAGTAAGAAAAGAAGATAGAATTTTATTTTTAAGGAGTATGCTTTGAGAAGTAATAAGTATTTAGAAAAGTGAAGAAGTAAAGTAAGAAAAGAAGATGGAATTTCAGTTTTAAGAAATATGCTTTGAGAAGTATTAAGTATTTAGAAAAGTGAAGAATTAAAGTAAGAAAAAAAGATAGTATTTCAGTTTTAAGGAGTATGCTTTAAGAAATAATAAGTATTTAGAAAAGTGAAGAAGTAAAGTAAGAAAAGAAGATAGAATTTCAGTTTTAAGGAGTATGCTTTAAGAAATAATAAGTATTTAGAAAAGTGCAGAAGTAAAGTAAGAAAAGAAGATAGAATTTTATTTTTAAGGAGTATGCTTTGAGAAGTAATAAGTATTTAGAAAAGTGAAGAAGTAAAGTAAGAAAAGAAGGTAGAATTTCAGTTTTAAGGAGTATGCTTTGATAAGTAATAAGAATTTAGAAAAGTGAAGAAGTAAAGTAAGAAAAGAAGATAGAATTTCAGTTTTAAAGAATAAGCTTTGAGAAGTAATAAGTATTTAGAAAAGTGAAGAAGTAAAGTAAGAAAAGAAGAAAGAGTTTTAGTTTTAAGGAGTATGCTTTGAGAAGTAATAAGTATTTAGAAAAGTGAAGAAGTAAAGTAAGAAAAGAAGATAGAGTTTCAGTTTTAAGTATTATGCTTTGAGAAGTATTAAGTATTTAGAAAAGTGAAGAATTAAAGTAAGAAAAAAAGATAGTATTTCAGTTTTAAGGAGTATGCTTTAAGAAATAATAAGTATTTAGAAAAGTGCAGAAGTAAAGTAAGAAAAGAAGATAGAATTTCAGTTTTAAGGAGTATGCTTTGAGAAGTATTAAGTATTTAGAAAAGTGCAGAAGTAAAGTAAGAAAAGAAGATAGAATTTCAGTTTTAAGTAGTATGCTTTGAGAAGTAATAAGTATTTAGAAAAGTGAAGAAGTAAAGTAAGAAAAGAAGATAGAATTTCAGTTTTAAGGAGAATGCTTTGAGAAGTAATAAGTATTTAGAAAAGTGAAGAAGTAAAGTAAGAAAAGAAGATGGAATTTCAGTTTTAAAGAATAAGCTTTGAGAAGTAATAAGTATTTAGAAAAGTGAAGAAGTAAAGTAAGAAAAGAAGAAAGAGTTTTAGTTTTAAGGAGTATGCTTTGAGAAGTAATAAGTATTTAGAAAAGTGAAGAAGTAAAGTAAGAAAAGAAGATAGAATTTCAGTTTTAAGGAGTATGCTTTGAGAAGTATTAAGTATTTAGAAAAGTGAAGAATTAAAGTAAGAAAAAAAGATAGTATTTCAGTTTTAAGGAGTATGCTTTAAGAAATAATAAGTATTTAGAAAAGTGCAGAAGTAAAGTAAGAAAAGAAGATAGAATTTCAGTTTTAAGGAGTATGCTTTGAGAAGTATTAAGTATTTAGAAAAGTGCAGAAGTAAAGTAAGAAAAGAAGATAGAATTTCAGTTTTAAGTAGTATGCTTTGAGAAGTAATAAGTATTTAGAAAAGTGAAGAAGTAAAGTAAGAAAAGAAGGTAGAATTTCAGTTTTAAGGAGAATGCTTTGAGAAGTAATAAGTATTTAGAAAAGTGAAGAAGTAAAGTAAGAAAAGAAGATGGAATTTCAGTTTTAAGAAATATGCTTTGAGAAGTATTAAGTATTTAGAAAAGTGAAGAATTAAAGTAAGAAAAAAAGATAGTATTTCAGTTTTAAGGAGTATGCTTTAAGAAATAATAAGTATTTAGAAAAGTGCAGAAGTAAAGTAAGAAAAGAAGATAGAATTTCAGTTTTAAGTAGTATGCTTTGAGAAGTATTAAGTATTTAGAAAAGTGAAGAAGTAAAGTAAGAAAAGAAGATAGAATTTCAGTTTTAAAGAATAAGCTTTGAGAAGTAATAAGTATTTAGAAAAGTGAACAAGTAAAATAAGAAAAGAAGATGGAATTTCAGTTTTAAGAAATATGCTTTGAGAAGTATTAAGTATTTAGAAAAGTGAAGAATTAAAGTAAGAAAAGAAGATAGAATTTCAGTTTTAAGGAGTATGCTTTAAGAAATAATAAGTATTTAGAAAAGTGCAGAAGTAAAGTAAGAAAAGAAGATAGAATTTCAGTTTTAAGTAGTATGCTTTGAGAAGTATTAAGTATTTAGAAAAGTGAAGAAGTAAAGTAAGAAAAGAAGATAGAGTTTCAGTTTTAAGGAGTATGCTTTGAGAAGTAATAAGTATTTAGAAAAGTGAAGAAGTAAAGTAAGAAAAGAAGATAGAATTTCAGTTTTAAGGAGTATGCTTTGAGAGGTAATGAGTATTTAGAAAAGTGAAGAAGTAAAGTAAGAAAAGAAGATAGAATTTCAGTTTTATTGAGTATGCTTTGAGAAGTATAAGTATTTAGAAAAGTGAAGAAGTAAAGCAAGAAAAGAAGATAGAATTTCAGTTTTATTGAGTATGCTTTGAGAAGTAATAAGAATTTAGAAAAGTGAAGAAGTAAAGTAAGAAAAGAAGATAGAGTTTCGGTTTTAAGGAGTATACTCTTAGAAGTATAAGTATTTAGAAAAGTGAAGAAGTAAAGTATAAAAAAAAGATAGAATTTCAGATTTATTGAGTATGCTTTGAGAAGTAATAAGTATTTAGAAAAGTGAATAAGTAAAGTGAGAAAAGAAGATAGAATTTCAGTTTTAAGGAGTATGCTTTGAGAAGTAATAAGTATTTAGAAAAGTGAAGAAGTAAAGTAAGAAAAGAGATAGAATTTCAGTTTTATTGAGTATGCTTTGAGAATTAATAAGTATTTAGAAAAGTGAAGAAGTAAAGTAAGAAAAGAAGATAGAATTTCAGTTTTAAGGAGTATGCTTTGAGAAGTAATAAGTATTTAGAAAAGTGAAGAAGTAAAGTAAGAAAAGAAGATAGAATTTCAGTTTTAAGGAGTATGCTTTGAGAAGTAAAAAGTATTTAGAAAAGTTAAGTAAAGTAAGAAAAGAAGATAGAATTTCAGTTTTAAAGAATAAGCTTTGAGAAGTAATAAGTATTTAGAAAAGTTAAGTAAAGTAAGAAAAGAAGATAGAATTTCAGTTTTATTGAGTATGCTTTGAGAAGTAATAAGTATTTAGAAAAGTGAAGAAGTAAAGTAAGAAAAGAAGATAGAGTTTCAGTTTTAAGTATTATGCTTTGAGAAGTAATGAGTATTTAGAAAAGTGAAGAAGTAAAGTAAGAAAAGAAGATAGAATTTCAGTTTTAAGGAGTATGCTTTGAGAAGTAATAAGTATTTAGAAAAGTGAAGAAGTAAAGTAAGAAAAGAAGATAGAATTTCAGTTTTAAGGAGTATGCTTTGAGAAGTAATAAGTATTTAGAAAAGTGAAGAAGTAAAGTAAGAAAAGAAGATAGAATTTCAGTTTTAAGGAGTATGCTTTGAGAAGTAATAAGTATTTAGAAAAGTGAAGAAGTAAAGTAAGAAAAGAAGATAGAATTTCAGTTTTAAGGAGTATGCTTTGAGAAGTATTAAGTATTTAGAAAAGTGAAGAAGTAAAGTAAGAAAAGAAGATAGAATTTCAGTTTTAAGGAGTATGCTTTGAGAAGTAATAAGTATTTAGAAAAGTGAAGAAGTAAAGTAAGAAAAGAGATAGAATTTCAGTTTTAAGGAGAATGCTTTGAGAAGTAATAAGTATTTAGAAAAGTGAACAAGTAAAGTAAGAAAAGAAGATAGAATTTCAGTTTTAAGGAGTATGCTTTGATAAGTAATAAGTATTTAGAAAAGTGAAGAAGTAAAGTAAGAAAAGAAGGCTGAATTTCAGTTTAAAGGAGTATGCTTTGAGAAGTAATAAGAATTTAGAAAAGTGAAGAAGTAAAGTAAGAAAAGAAGGTAGAGTTTCGGTTTTAAGGAGTATGCTCTTAGAAGTATAAGTATTTAGAAAAGTGTAGAAGTAAAGTAAGAAAAGAGATAGAATTTCAGTTTTATTGAGTATGCTTTGAGAATTAATAAGTATTTAGAAAAGTGAAGAAGTAAAGTAAGAAAAGAAGATAGAATTTCAGTTTTAAGGAGTATGCTTTGAGAAGTAATAAGTATTTAGAAAAGTGAAGAAGTAAAGTAAGAAAAGAAGATAGAATTTCAGTTTTAAGGAGTATGCTTTGAGAAGTAAAAAGTATTTAGAAAAGTTAAGTAAAGTAAGAAAAGAAGATAGAATTTCAGTTTTAAAGAATAAGCTTTGAGAAGTAATAAGTATTTAGAAAAGTGAACAAGTAAAATAAGAAAAGAAGATGGAATTTCAGTTTTAAGAAATATGCTTTGAGAAGTATTAAGTATTTAGAAAAGTGAAGAATTAAAGTAAGAAAAGAAGATAGAATTTCAGTTTTAAGGAGTATGCTTTAAGAAATAATAAGTATTTAGAAAAGTGCAGAAGTAAAGTAAGAAAAGAAGATAGAATTTCAGTTTTAAGTAGTATGCTTTGAGAAGTATTAAGTATTTAGAAAAGTGAAGAAGTAAAGTAAGAAAAGAAGATAGAGTTTCAGTTTTAAGGAGTATGCTTTGAGAAGTAATAAGTATTTAGAAAAGTGAAGAAGTAAAGTAAGAAAAGAATATCTAATGATAAGTTTTCGTAGCAAGCACTAAAATATAAGTTAGAATATTCAAAATGTTAGTAATTATATAATTATTACGAATCTGTATTCGGTTTGTCAAGATTTGCTTGTAGATGAAAGTTAGCCTATAGAAAAGTGAAGAAGTAAAGTAAGAAAAGAGATAGAATTTCAGTTTTAAGGAGTATGCTTTGAGAAGTAATAAGTATTTAGAAAAGTGAAGAAGTAAAGTAAGAAAAGAAGATAGAATTTCAGTTTTAAGGAGTATGCTTTGAGAAGTAAAAAGTATTTAGAAAAGTGAAGAAGTAAAGTAAGAAAAGAGATAGAATTTCAGTTTTAAAGAGTATGCTTTGAGAAGTAATAAGTATTTAGAAAAGGGAATAAGTAAAGTAAGAAAAGAAGATAGAATTTCAGTTTTAAGGAGTATGCTTTGAGAAGTAATAAGTATTTAGAAAAGTGAAGAAGTAAAGTAAGAAAAGAAGATAGAATTTCAGTTTTAAGGAGTATGCTTTGAGAAGTAATAAGTATTTAGAAAAGTGAAGAAGTAAAGCAAGAAAAGAAGTTAGAATTTCAGTTTTAAAGAGTATGCTTTGCGAAGTAATAAGTATTTAGAAAAGTGAAGAAGTAAAGTAAGAAAAGAAGATAGAATTTCAGTTTTATTGAGTATGCTTTGAGAAGTATAAGTATTTAGAAAAGTGAAGAAGTAAAGCAAGAAAAGAAGTTAGAATTTCAGTTTTAAAGAGTATGCTTTGCGAAGTAATAAGTATTTAGAAAAGTGAAGAAGTAAAGTAAGAAAAGAAGATAGAATTTCAGTTTTATTGAGTATGCTTTGAGAAGTATAAGTATTTAGAAAAGTGAAGAAGTAAAGTAAGAAAAGAAGATAGAATTTCAGTTTTATTGAGTATGCTTTGAGAATTAATAAGTATTTAGAAAAGTGAAGAAGTAAAGTAAGAAAAGAAGATAGAATTTCAGTTTTAAGGAGTATGCTTTGAGAGGTAATGAGTATTTAGAAAACTGAAGAAGTAAAGTAAGAAAAGAAGAAGAAATTTCAGTTTTAAGGAGTATGCTTTGAGAAGTAATGAGTATTTAGAAAAGTGAAGAAGTAAAGTATAAAAAAAAGATAGAATTTCAGATTTATTGAGTATGCTTTGAGAAGTAATAAGTATTTAGAAAAGTGAATAAGTAAAGTGAGAAAAGAAGATAGAATTTCAGTTTTAAGGAGTATGCTTTGATAAGTAATAAGTATTTTGAAAACTGAAGAAGTAAAGTAAGAAAAGAAGGTAGAATTTCAGTTTAAAGGAGTATGCTTTGAGAAGTAATAAGAATTTAGAAAAGTGAAGAAGTAAAGTAAGAAAAGAAGGTAGAGTTTCGGTTTTAAGGAGTATGCTCTTAGAAGTATAAGTATTTAGAAAAGTGTAGAAGTAAAGTAAGAAAAGAGATAGAATTTCAGTTTTATTGAGTATGCTTTGAGAAGTAATAAGTATTTAGAAAAGTGAAGAAGTAAAGTAAGAAAAGAAGATAGAATTTCAGTTTTAAGGAGTATGCTTTGAGAAGTAATAAGTATTTAGAAAAGTGAAGAAGTAAAGTAAGAAAAGAAGATAGAATTTCAGTTTTAAGGAGTATGCTTTGAGAAGTATTAAGTATTTAGAAAAGTGAAGAAGTAAAGTAAGAAAAGAAGATAGAATTTCAGTTTTAAGGAGTATGCTTTGAGAAGTAATATGTATTTAGAAAAGTGAAGAAGTAAAGTAAGAAAAGAAGGTAGAATTTCAGTTTTAAGGAGTATGCTTTGATAAGTAATAAGTATTTTGAAAACTGAAGAAGTAAAGTAAGAAAAGAAGATAGAGTTTCAGTTTTAAGGAGTATGCTTTGAGAAGTATAAGTATTTAGAAAAGTGAAGAAGTAAAGCAAGAAAAGAAGATAGAATTTCAGTTTTATTGAGTATGCTTTGAGAAGTAATAAGAATTTAGAAAAGTGAAGAAGTAAAGTAAGAAAAGAAGGTAGAGTTTCGGTTTTAAGGAGTATGCTCTTAGAAGTATAAGTATTTAGAAAAGTGTAGAAGTAAAGTAAGAAAAGAGATAGAATTTCAGTTTTATTGAGTATGCTTTGAGAATTAATAAGTATTTAGAAAAGTGAAGAAGTAAAGTAAGAAAAGAAGATAGAATTTCAGTTTTAAGGAGTATGCTTTGAGAAGTAAAAAGTATTTAGAAAAGTGAAGAAGTAAAGTAAGAAAAGAGATAGAATTTCAGTTTTAAAGAGTATGCTTTGAGAAGTAATAAGTATTTAGAAAAGGGAATAAGTAAAGTAAGAAAAGAAGATAGAATTTCAGTTTTAAGGAGTATGCTTTGAGAAGTAATAAGTATTTAGAAAAGTGAAGAAGTAAAGTAAGAAAAGAAGATAGAATTTCAGTTTTAAGGAGTATGCTTTGAGAAGTAATAAGTATTTAGAAAAGTGAAGAAGTAAAGCAAGAAAAGAAGTTAGAATTTCAGTTTTAAAGAGTATGCTTTGCGAAGTAATAAGTATTTAGAAAAGTGAAGAAGTAAAGTAAGAAAAGAAGATAGAATTTCAGTTTTATTGAGTATGCTTTGAGAAGTATAAGTATTTCGAAAAGTGAAGAAGTAAAGTAAGAAAAGAAGATAGAATTTCAGTTTTATTGAGTATGCTTTGAGAAGTAATAAGTATTTAGAAAAGTGAAGAAGTAAAGTAAGAAAAGAAGGTAGAATTTCAGTTTTAAGGAGTATGCTTTGATAAGTAATAAGAATTTAGAAAAGTGAAGAAGTAAAGTAAGAAAAGAAGATAGAATTTCAGTTTTAAAGAATAAGCTTTGAGAAGTAATAAGTATTTAGAAAAGTGAAGAAGTAAAGTAAGAAAAGAAGAAAGAGTTTTAGTTTTAAGGAGTATGCTTTGAGAAGTAATAAGTATTTAGAAAAGTGAAGAAGTAAAGTAAGAAAAGAAGATAGAATTTCAGTTTTAAGGAGTATGCTTTGATAAGTAATAAGTATTTTGAAAACTGAAGAAGTAAAGTAAGAAAAGAAGATAGAGTTTCAGTTTTAAGGAGTATGCTTTGAGAAGTATAAGTATTTAGAAAAGTGAAGAAGTAAAGCAAGAAAAGAAGATAGAATTTCAGTTTTAAAGAATAAGCTTTGAGAAGTAATAAGTATTTAGAAAAGTGTAGAAGTAAAGTAAGAAAAGAGATAGAATTTCAGTTTTATTGAGTATGCTTTGATAAGTAATATGTATTTAGAAAAGTGAAGAAGTAAAGTAAGAAAAGAAGGTAGAATTTCAGTTTTAAGGAGTATGCTTTGATAAGTAATAAGTATTTTGAAAACTGAAGAAGTAAAGTAAGAAAAGAAGGCTGAATTTCAGTTTAAAGGAGTATGCTTTGAGAAGTAATAAGAATTTAGAAAAGTGAAGAAGTAAAGTAAGAAAAGAAGGTAGAGTTTCGGTTTTAAGGAGTATGCTCTTAGAAGTATAAGTATTTAGAAAAGTGTAGAAGTAAAGTAAGAAAAGAGATAGAATTTCAGTTTTATTGAGTATGCTTTGAGAATTAATAAGTATTTAGAAAAGTGAAGAAGTAAAGTAAGAAAAGAAGATAGAATTTCAGTTTTAAGGAGTATGCTTTGAGAAGTAATAAGTATTTAGAAAAGTGAAGAAGTAAAGTAAGAAAAGAAGATAGAATTTCAGTTTTAAGGAGTATGCTTTGAGAAGTATTAAGTATTTAGAAAAGTGAAGAAGTAAAGCAAGAAAAGAAGATAGAATTTCAGTTTTATTGAGTATGCTTTGAGAAGTAATAAGAATTTAGAAAAGTGAAGAAGTAAAGTAAGAAAAGAAGGTAGAGTTTCGGTTTTAAGGAGTATGCTCTTAGAAGTATAAGTATTTAGAAAAGTGTAGAAGTAAAGTAAGAAAAGAGATAGAATTTCAGTTTTATTGAGTATGCTTTGAGAATTAATAAGTATTTAGAAAAGTGAAGAAGTAAAGTAAGAAAAGAAGATAGAATTTCAGTTTTAAGGAGTATGCTTTGAGAAGTAATAAGTATTTAGAAAAGTGAAGAAGTAAAGCAAGAAAAGAGATAGAATTTCAGTTTTAAAGAGTATGCTTTGAGAAGTAATAAGTATTTAGAAAAGGGAATAAGTAAAGTAAGAAAAGAAGATAGAATTTCAGTTTTAAGGAGTATGCTTTGAGAAGTAATAAGTATTTAGAAAAGTGAAGAAGTAAAGTAAGAAAAGAAGATAGAATTTCAGTTTTAAGGAGTATGCTTTGAGAAGTAATAAGTATTTAGAAAAGTGAAGAAGTAAAGCAAGAAAAGAAGTTAGAATTTCAGTTTTAAAGAGTATGCTTTGCGAAGTAATAAGTATTTAGAAAAGTGAAGAAGTAAAGTAAGAAAAGAAGATAGAATTTCAGTTTTATTGAGTATGCTTTGAGAAGTATAAGTATTTCGAAAAGTGAAGAAGTAAAGTAAGAAAAGAAGATAGAATTTCAGTTTTATTGAGTATGCTTTGAGAAGTAATAAGTATTTAGAAAAGTGAAGAAGTAAAGTAAGAAAAGAAGGTAGAATTTCAGTTTTAAGGAGTATGCTTTGATAAGTAATAAGAATTTAGAAAAGTGAAGAAGTAAAGTAAGAAAAGAAGATAGAATTTCAGTTTTAAAGAATAAGCTTTGAGAAGTAATAAGTATTTAGAAAAGTGAAGAAGTAAAGTAAGAAAAGAAGAAAGAGTTTTAGTTTTAAGGAGTATGCTTTGAGAAGTAATAAGTATTTAGAAAAGTGAAGAAGTAAAGTAAGAAAAGAAGATAGAATTTCAGTTTTAAGGAGTATGCTTTGATAAGTAATAAGTATTTTGAAAACTGAAGAAGTAAAGTAAGAAAAGAAGATAGAGTTTCAGTTTTAAGGAGTATGCTTTGAGAAGTATAAGTATTTAGAAAAGTGAAGAAGTAAAGCAAGAAAAGAAGATAGAATTTCAGTTTTAAAGAATAAGCTTTGAGAAGTAATAAGTATTTAGAAAAGTGTAGAAGTAAAGTAAGAAAAGAGATAGAATTTCAGTTTTATTGAGTATGCTTTGATAAGTAATATGTATTTAGAAAAGTGAAGAAGTAAAGTAAGAAAAGAAGGTAGAATTTCAGTTTTAAGGAGTATGCTTTGATAAGTAATAAGTATTTTGAAAACTGAAGAAGTAAAGTAAGAAAAGAAGGCTGAATTTCAGTTTAAAGGAGTATGCTTTGAGAAGTAATAAGAATTTAGAAAAGTGAAGAAGTAAAGTAAGAAAAGAAGGTAGAGTTTCGGTTTTAAGGAGTATGCTCTTAGAAGTATAAGTATTTAGAAAAGTGTAGAAGTAAAGTAAGAAAAGAGATAGAATTTCAGTTTTATTGAGTATGCTTTGAGAATTAATAAGTATTTAGAAAAGTGAAGAAGTAAAGTAAGAAAAGAAGATAGAATTTCAGTTTTAAGGAGTATGCTTTGAGAAGTAATAAGTATTTAGAAAAGTGAAGAAGTAAAGTAAGAAAAGAAGATAGAATTTCAGTTTTAAGGAGTATGCTTTGAGAAGTAAAAAGTATTTAGAAAAGTTAAGTAAAGTAAGAAAAGAAGATAGAATTTCAGTTTTAAAGAATAAGCTTTGAGAAGTAATAAGTATTTAGAAAAGTGAACAAGTAAAATAAGAAAAGAAGATGGAATTTCAGTTTTAAGAAATATGCTTTGAGAAGTATTAAGTATTTAGAAAAGTGAAGAATTAAAGTAAGAAAAGAAGATAGAATTTCAGTTTTAAGGAGTATGCTTTAAGAAATAATAAGTATTTAGAAAAGTGCAGAAGTAAAGTAAGAAAAGAAGATAGAATTTCAGTTTTAAGTAGTATGCTTTGAGAAGTATTAAGTATTTAGAAAAGTGAAGAAGTAAAGTAAGAAAAGAAGATAGAATTTCAGTTTTAAGGAGTATGCTTTGAGAAGTAATAAGTATTTAGAAAAGTGAAGAAGTAAAGTAAGAAAAGAATATCTAATGATAAGTTTTCGTAGCAAGCACTAAAATATAAGTTAGAATATTCAAAATGTTAGTAATTATATAATTATTACGAATCTGTATTCGGTTTGTCAAGATTTGCTTGTAGATGAAAGTTAGCCTATAGAAAAGTGAAGAAGTAAAGTAAGAAAAGAGATAGAATTTCAGTTTTAAGGAGTATGCTTTGAGAAGTAATAAGTATTTAGAAAAGTGAAGAAGTAAAGTAAGAAAAGAAGATAGAATTTCAGTTTTAAGGAGTATGCTTTGAGAAGTAAAAAGTATTTAGAAAAGTGAAGAAGTAAAGTAAGAAAAGAGATAGAATTTCAGTTTTAAAGAGTATGCTTTGAGAAGTAATAAGTATTTAGAAAAGGGAATAAGTAAAGTAAGAAAAGAAGATAGAATTTCAGTTTTAAGGAGTATGCTTTGAGAAGTAATAAGTATTTAGAAAAGTGAAGAAGTAAAGTAAGAAAAGAAGATAGAATTTCAGTTTTAAGGAGTATGCTTTGAGAAGTAATAAGTATTTAGAAAAGTGAAGAAGTAAAGCAAGAAAAGAAGTTAGAATTTCAGTTTTAAAGAGTATGCTTTGCGAAGTAATAAGTATTTAGAAAAGTGAAGAAGTAAAGTAAGAAAAGAAGATAGAATTTCAGTTTTATTGAGTATGCTTTGAGAAGTATAAGTATTTAGAAAAGTGAAGAAGTAAAGCAAGAAAAGAAGTTAGAATTTCAGTTTTAAAGAGTATGCTTTGCGAAGTAATAAGTATTTAGAAAAGTGAAGAAGTAAAGTAAGAAAAGAAGATAGAATTTCAGTTTTATTGAGTATGCTTTGAGAAGTATAAGTATTTAGAAAAGTGAAGAAGTAAAGTAAGAAAAGAAGATAGAATTTCAGTTTTATTGAGTATGCTTTGAGAATTAATAAGTATTTAGAAAAGTGAAGAAGTAAAGTAAGAAAAGAAGATAGAATTTCAGTTTTAAGGAGTATGCTTTGAGAGGTAATGAGTATTTAGAAAACTGAAGAAGTAAAGTAAGAAAAGAAGTTAGAATTTCAGTTTTAAAGAGTATGCTTTGAGAAGTAATAAGTATTTAGAAAAGTGAAGAAGTAAAGTAAGAAAAGAAGATAGAATTTCAGTTTTAAGGAGAATGCTTTGAGAAATAATAAGTATTTAGAAAAGTGAACAAGTAAAGTAAGAAAAGAAGATAGAATTTCAGTTTTAAGGAGTATGCTTTGAGAAGTAATAAGTATTTAGAAAAGTGAAGAAGTAAAGTAAGAAAAGAAGATAGAATTTCAGTTTTAAGGAGTATGCTTTGAGAAGTAAAAAGTATTTAGAAAAGTGAAGAAGTAAAGTAAGAAAAGAGATAGAATTTCAGTTTTAAAGAGTATGCTTTGAGAAGTAATAAGTATTTAGAAAAGGGAATAAGTAAAGTAAGAAAAGAAGATAGAATTTCAGTTTTAAGGAGTATGCTTTGAGAAGTAATAAGTATTTAGAAAAGTGAAGAAGTAAAGTAAGAAAAGAAGATAGAATTTCAGTTTTAAGGAGTATGCTTTGAGAAGTAATAAGTATTTAGAAAAGTGAAGAAGTAAAGCAAGAAAAGAAGTTAGAATTTCAGTTTTAAAGAGTATGCTTTGCGAAGTAATAAGTATTTAGAAAAGTGAAGAAGTAAAGTAAGAAAAGAAGATAGAATTTCAGTTTTATTGAGTATGCTTTGAGAAGTATAAGTATTTAGAAAAGTGAAGAAGTAAAGCAAGAAAAGAAGTTAGAATTTCAGTTTTAAAGAGTATGCTTTGCGAAGTAATAAGTATTTAGAAAAGTGAAGAAGTAAAGTAAGAAAAGAAGATAGAATTTCAGTTTTATTGAGTATGCTTTGAGAAGTATAAGTATTTAGAAAAGTGAAGAAGTAAAGTAAGAAAAGAAGATAGAATTTCAGTTTTATTGAGTATGCTTTGAGAATTAATAAGTATTTAGAAAAGTGAAGAAGTAAAGTAAGAAAAGAAGATAGAATTTCAGTTTTAAGGAGTATGCTTTGAGAGGTAATGAGTATTTAGAAAACTGAAGAAGTAAAGTAAGAAAAGAAGTTAGAATTTCAGTTTTAAAGAGTATGCTTTGAGAAGTAATAAGTATTTAGAAAAGTGAAGAAGTAAAGTAAGAAAAGAAGATAGAATTTCAGTTTTAAGGAGAATGCTTTGAGAAGTAATAAGTATTTAGAAAAGTGAACAAGTAAAGTAAGAAAAGAAGATAGAATTTCAGTTTTAAGGAGTATGCTTTGATAAGTAATAAGTATTTTGAAAACTGAAGAAGTAAAGTAAGAAAAGAAGGTAGAATTTCAGTTTAAAGGAGTATGCTTTGAGAGGTAATGAGTATTTAGAAAACTGAAGAAGTAAAGTAAGAAAAGAAGATAGAATTTCAGTTTTAAGGAGTATGCTTTGAGAAGTAATAAGTATTTAGAAAAGTGAAGAAGTAAAGTAAGAAAAGAAGATAGAATTTCAGTTTTAAGGAGAATGCTTTGAGAAGTAATAAGTATTTAGAAAAGTGAACAAGTAAAGTAAGAAAAGAAGATAGAATTTCAGTTTTAAGGAGTATGCTTTGAGAAGTAATAAGTATTTAGAAAAGTGAACAAGTAAAGTAAGAAAAGAAGATAGAATTTCAGTTTTAAGGAGTATGCTTTGAGAAGTATTAAGTATTTAGAAAAGTGAAGAAGTAAAGTAAGAAAAGAAGATAGAATTTCAGTTTTAAGGAGTATGCTTTGAGAAGTAATATGTATTTAGAAAAGTGAAGAAGTAAAGTAAGAAAAGAAGGTAGAATTTCAGTTTTAAGGAGTATGCTTTGATAAGTAATAAGTATTTTGAAAACTGAAGAAGTAAAGTAAGAAAAGAAGATAGAGTTTCAGTTTTAAGGAGTATGCTTTGAGAAGTATAAGTATTTAGAAAAGTGAAGAAGTAAAGCAAGAAAAGAAGATAGAATTTCAGTTTTATTGAGTATGCTTTGAGAAGTAATAAGAATTTAGAAAAGTGAAGAAGTAAAGTAAGAAAAGAAGGTAGAGTTTCGGTTTTAAGGAGTATGCTCTTAGAAGTATAAGTATTTAGAAAAGTGTAGAAGTAAAGTAAGAAAAGAGATAGAATTTCAGTTTTATTGAGTATGCTTTGAGAATTAATAAGTATTTAGAAAAGTGAAGAAGTAAAGTAAGAAAAGAAGATAGAATTTCAGTTTTAAGGAGTATGCTTTGAGAAGTAATAAGTATTTAGAAAAGTGAAGAAGTAAAGTAAGAAAAGAGATAAAATTTCAGTTTTAAGGAGTATGCTTTGATAAGTAATAAGAATTTAGAAAAGTGAAGAAGTAAAGTAAGAAAAGAAGATAGAATTTCAGTTTTAAAGAATAAGCTTTGAGAAGTAATAAGTATTTAGAAAAGTGAAGAAGTAAAGTAAGAAAAGAAGATAGAATTTCAGTTTTAAGGAGTATGCTTTGATAAGTAATAAGTATTTTGAAAAGTGAAGAAGTAAAGTAAGAAAAGAAGGTAGAATTTCAGTTTTAAGGAGTATGCTTTGATAAGTAATAAGAATTTAGAAAAGTGAAGAAGTAAAGTAAGAAAAGAAGATAGAATTTCAGTTTTAAAGAATAAGCTTTGAGAAGTAATAAGTATTTAGAAAAGTGAAGAAGTAAAGTAAGAAAAGAAGAAAGAGTTTTAGTTTTAAGGAGTATGCTTTGAGAAGTAATAAGTATTTAGAAAAGTGAAGAAGTAAAGTAAGAAAAGAAGATAGAATTTCAGTTTTAAGGAGTATGCTTTGATAAGTAATAAGTATTTTGAAAACTGAAGAAGTAAAGTAAGAAAAGAAGATAGAGTTTCAGTTTTAAGGAGTATGCTTTGAGAAGTATAAGTATTTAGAAAAGTGAAGAAGTAAAGCAAGAAAAGAAGATAGAATTTCAGTTTTAAAGAATAAGCTTTGAGAAGTAATAAGTATTTAGAAAAGTGTAGAAGTAAAGTAAGAAAAGAGATAGAATTTCAGTTTTATTGAGTATGCTTTGATAAGTAATATGTATTTAGAAAAGTGAAGAAGTAAAGTAAGAAAAGAAGGTAGAATTTCAGTTTTAAGGAGTATGCTTTGATAAGTAATAAGTATTTTGAAAACTGAAGAAGTAAAGTAAGAAAAGAAGATAGAGTTTCAGTTTTAAGGAGTATGCTTTGAGAAGTATAAGTATTTAGAAAAGTGAAGAAGTAAAGCAAGAAAAGAAGATAGAATTTCAGTTTTATTGAGTATGCTTTGAGAAGTAATAAGAATTTAGAAAAGTGAAGAAGTAAAGTAAGAAAAGAAGATAGAATTTCAGTTTTAAGGAGTATGCTTTGAGAAGTAAAAAGTATTTAGAAAAGTGAAGAAGTAAAGTAAGAAAAGAGATAGAATTTCAGTTTTAAAGAGTATGCTTTGAGAAGTAATAAGTATTTAGAAAAGGGAATAAGTAAAGTAAGAAAAGAAGATAGAATTTCAGTTTTAAGGAGTATGCTTTGAGAAGTAATAAGTATTTAGAAAAGTGAAGAAGTAAAGTAAGAAAAGAAGATAGAATTTCAGTTTTAAAGAGTATGCATTGAGAAGTACTTGTATTTAGAAAAGTGAAGAAGTAAAGTAAGAAAAGAAGATAGAATTTTATTTTTAAGGAGTATGCTTTGAGAAGTAATAAGTATTTAGAAAAGTGAAGAAGTAAAGCAAGAAAGAAGATAGAATTTCAGTTTTATTGAGTATGCTTTGAGAAGTAATAAGTATTTAGAAAAGTGAAGAAGTAAAGTAAGAAAAGAGATAAAATTTCAGTTTTAAGGAGTATGCTTTGATAAGTAATAAGAATTTAGAAAAGTGAAGAAGTAAAGTAAGAAAAGAAGATAGAATTTCAGTTTTAAAGAATAAGCTTTGAGAAGTAATAAGTATTTAGAAAAGTGAAGAAGTAAAGCAAGAAAGAAGATAGAATTTCAGTTTTATTGAGTATGCTTTGAGAAGTAATAAGTATTTAGAAAAGTGAAGAAGTAAAGTAAGAAAAGAAGGTAGAATTTCAGTTTTAAGGAGTATGCTTTGATAAGTAATAAGAATTTAGAAAAGTGAAGAAGTAAAGTAAGAAAAGAAGATAGAATTTCAGTTTTAAAGAATAAGCTTTGAGAAGTAATAAGTATTTAGAAAAGTGAAGAAGTAAAGTAAGAAAAGAAGAAAGAGTTTTAGTTTTAAGGAGTATGCTTTGAGAAGTAATAAGTATTTAGAAAAGTGAAGAAGTAAAGTAAGAAAAGAAGATAGAATTTCAGTTTTAAGGAGTATGCTTTGATAAGTAATAAGTATTTTGAAAACTGAAGAAGTAAAGTAAGAAAAGAAGATAGAGTTTCAGTTTTAAGGAGTATGCTTTGAGAAGTATAAGTATTTAGAAAAGTGAAGAAGTAAAGCAAGAAAAGAAGATAGAATTTCAGTTTTAAAGAATAAGCTTTGAGAAGTAATAAGTATTTAGAAAAGTGTAGAAGTAAAGTAAGAAAAGAGATAGAATTTCAGTTTTATTGAGTATGCTTTGATAAGTAATATGTATTTAGAAAAGTGAAGAAGTAAAGTAAGAAAAGAAGGTAGAATTTCAGTTTTAAGGAGTATGCTTTGATAAGTAATAAGTATTTTGAAAACTGAAGAAGTAAAGTAAGAAAAGAAGATAGAGTTTCAGTTTTAAGGAGTATGCTTTGAGAAGTATAAGTATTTTGAAAACTGAAGAAGTAAAGCAAGAAAAGAAGATAGAATTTCAGTTTTATTGAGTATGCTTTGAGAAGTAATAAGAATTTAGAAAAGTGAAGAAGTAAAGTAAGAAAAGAAGATAGAATTTCAGTTTTAAGGAGTATGCTTTGAGAAGTAAAAAGTATTTAGAAAAGTGAAGAAGTAAAGTAAGAAAAGAGATAGAATTTCAGTTTTAAAGAGTATGCTTTGAGAAGTAATAAGTATTTAGAAAAGGGAATAAGTAAAGTAAGAAAAGAAGATAGAATTTCAGTTTTAAGGAGTATGCTTTGAGAAGTAATAAGTATTTAGAAAAGTGAAGAAGTAAAGTAAGAAAAGAAGATAGAATTTCAGTTTTAAAGAGTATGCATTGAGAAGTACTTGTATTTAGAAAAGTGAAGAAGTAAAGTAAGAAAAGAAGATAGAATTTTATTTTTAAGGAGTATGCTTTGAGAAGTAATAAGTATTTAGAAAAGTGAAGAAGTAAAGCAAGAAAGAAGATAGAATTTCAGTTTTATTGAGTATGCTTTGAGAAGTAATAAGTATTTAGAAAAGTGAAGAAGTAAAGTAAGAAAAGAAGATAGAATTTCAGTTTTAAAGAGTATGCATTGAGAAGTACTTGTATTTAGAAAAGTGAAGAAGTAAAGTAAGAAAAGAAGATAGAATTTTATTTTTAAGGAGTATGCTTTGAGAAGTAATAAGTATTTAGAAAAGTGAAGAAGTAAAGCAAGAAAGAAGATAGAATTTCAGTTTTATTGAGTATGCTTTGAGAATTAATAAGTATTTAGAAAAGTGAAGAAGTAAAGTAAGAAAAGAAGGTAGAATTTCAGTTTTAAGGAGTATGCTTTGATAAGTAATAAGAATTTAGAAAAGTGAAGAAGTAAAGTAAGAAAAGAAGATAGAATTTCAGTTTTAAAGAATAAGCTTTGAGAAGTAATAAGTATTTAGAAAAGTGAAGAAGTAAAGTAAGAAAAGAAGATAGAATTTCAGTTTTAAGGAGTATGCTTTGAGAAGTAAAAAGTATTTAGAAAAGTGAAGAAGTAAAGTAAGAAAAGAGATAGAATTTCAGTTTTAAAGAGTATGCTTTGAGAAGTAATAAGTATTTAGAAAAGTGAAGAAGTAAAGTAAGAAAAGAAGGTAGAATTTCAGTTTTAAGGAGTATGCTTTGATAAGTAATAAGTATTTAGAAAACTGAAGAAGTAAAGTAAGAAAAGAAGGTAGAATTTCAGTTTAAAGTAGTATGCTTTGAGAAGTAATAAGTATTTAGAAAAGTGAAGAAGTAAAGCAAGAAAAGAAGATAGAATTTCAGTTTTATTGAGTATGCTTTGAGAAGTAATAAGTATTTAGAAAAGTGAAGAAGTAAAGTAAGAAAAGAAGATAGAATTTCAGTTTTAAGTAGTATGCTTTGAGAAGTAATAAGTATTTAGAAAAGTGAAGAAGTAAAGTAAGAAAAGAAGATAGAATTTCAGTTTTATTGAGTATGCTTTGAGAAGTATAAGTATTTAGAAAAGTGAAGAAGTAAAGCAAGAAAAGAAGATAGAATTTCAGTTTTATTGAGTATGCTTTGAGAAGTAATAAGTATTTAGAAAAGTGAAGAAGTAAAGTAAGAAAAGAAGATAGAATTTCAGTTTTAAGGAGTATGCTTTGAGAAGTAATAAGTATTTAGAAAAGTGAAGAAGTAAAGTAAGAAAAGAGATAGAATTTCAGTTTTATTGAGTATGCTTTGAGAATTAATAAGTATTTAGAAAAGTGAAGAAGTAAAGTAAGAAAAGAGATAGAATTTCAGTTTTAAGGAGTATGCTTTGAGAGGTAATGAGTATTTAGAAAAGTGAAGAAGTAAAGTAAGAAAAGAAGATAGAGTTTCGGTTTTAAGGAGTATGCTCTTAGAAGTATAAGTATTTAGAAAAGTGAAGAAGTAAAGTATAAAAAAAAGATAGAATTTCAGATTTATTGAGTATGCTTTGAGAAGTAATAAGTATTTAGAAAAGTGAATAAGTAAAGTAAGAAAAGAAGATAGAATTTCAGTTTTAAGGAGTATGCTTTGAGAAGTAATAAGTATTTAGAAAAGTGAAGAAGTAAAGTAAGAAAAGAAGATAGAATTTCAGTTTTATTGAGTATGCTTTAAGAAGTATAAGTATTTAGAAAAGTGAAGAAGTAAAGCAAGAAAAGAAGATAGAATTTCAGTTTTATTGAGTATGCTTTGAGAAGTAATAAGTATTTAGAAAAGTGAAGAAGTAAAGTAAGAAAAGAAGATAGAATTTCAGTTTTAAGTAGTATGCTTTGAGAAGTAATAAGTATTTAGAAAAGTTAAGTAAAGTAAGAAAAGAAGATAGAATTTCAGTTTTAAGGAGTATGCTTTGAGAAGTAATAAGTATTTAGAAAAGTGAAGAAGTAAAGTAAGAAAAGAAGATAGAATTTCAGTTTTAAGGAGTATGCTTTGATAAGTAATAAGTATTTAGAAAAGTGAAGAAGTAAAGTAAGAAAAGAGATAAAATTTCAGTTTTAAGGAGTATGCTCTTAGAATTAATAAGTATTTAGAAAAGTGAAGAAGTAAAGTAAGAAAAGAGATAGAATTTCAGTTTTATTGAGTATGCTTTGAGAAGTAATAAGTATTTAGAAAAGTGAAGAAGTAAAGTAAGAAAAGAAGAAAGAGTTTTAGTTTTAAGGAGTATGCTTTGAGAAGTAATAAGTATTTAGAAAAGTGAAGAAGTAAAGTAAGAAAAGAAGATAGAATTTCAGTTTTAAGGAGTATGCTTTGAGAAGTAAAAAGTATTTAGAAAAGTGAAGAAGTAAAGTAAGAAAAGAGATAGAATTTCAGTTTTAAAGAGTATGCTCTTAGAAGTATAAGTATTTAGAAAAGTGAAGAAGTAAAGTATAAAAAAAAGATAGAATTTCAGATTTATTGAGTATGCTTTGAGAAGTAATAAGTATTTAGAAAAGTGAATAAGTAAAGTAAGAAAAGAAGATAGAATTTCAGTTTTAAGGAGTATGCTTTGAGAAGTAATAAGTATTTAGAAAAGTGAAGAAGTAAAGTAAGAAAAGAGATAGAATTTCAGTTTTATTGAGTATGCTTTTAGAATTAATAAGTATTTAGAAAAGTGAAGAAGTAAAGTAAGAAAAGAGATAGAATTTCAGTTTTATTGAGTATGCTTTGATAAGTAATAAGTATTTAGAAAAGTGAAGAAGTAAAGTAAGAAAAGAAGGTAGAATTTCAGTTTTAAGGAGTATGCTTTGAGAAGTAATAAGTATTTAGAAAAGTTAAGTAAAGTAAGAAAAGAAGATAGAATTTCAGTTTTAAGGAGTATGCTTTGAGAAGTAATAAGTATTTAGAAAAGTGAAGAAGTAAAGTAAGAAAAGAAGATAGAATTTCAGTTTTAAGGAGTATGCTTTGATAAGTAATAAGTATTTAGAAAAGTGAAGAAGTAAAGTAAGAAAAGAGATAAAATTTCAGTTTTAAGGAGTATGCTCTTAGAATTAATAAGTATTTAGAAAAGTGAAGAAGTAAAGTAAGAAAAGAGATAGAATTTCAGTTTTATTGAGTATGCTTTGATAAGTAATAAGTATTTAGAAAAGTGAAGAAGTAAAGTAAGAAAAGAAGGTAGAATTTCAGTTTTAAGGAGTATGCTTTGATAAGTAATAAGTATTTAGAAAACTGAAGAAGTAAAGTAAGAAAAGAAGGTAGAATTTCAGTTTAAAGTAGTATGCTTTGAGAAGTAATAAGTATTTAGAAAAGTGAAGAAGTAAAGCAAGAAAAGAAGATAGAATTTCAGTTTTATTGAGTATGCTTTGAGAAGTAATAAGTATTTAGAAAAGTGAAGAAGTAAAGTAAGAAAAGAAGATAGAATTTCAGTTTTAAGGAGTATGCTTTGAGAGGTAATGAGTATTTAGAAAAGTGAAGAAGTAAAGTAAGAAAAGAAGATAGAATTTCAGTTTTAAAGAGTATGCTTTGAGAAGTAATAAGTATTTAGAAAAGTGAAGAAGTAAAGTAAGAAAAGAAGATAGAATTTCAGTTTTATTGAGTATGCTTTGAGAAGTATAAGTATTTAGAAAAGTGAAGAAGTAAAGTAAGAAAAGAAGATAGAATTTCAGTTTTATTGAGTATGCTTTGAGAATTAATAAGTATTTAGAAAAGTGAAGAAGTAAAGTAAGAAAAGAAGATAGAATTTCAGTTTTAAGGAGTATGCTTTGAGAGGTAATGAGTATTTAGAAAACTGAAGAAGTAAAGTAAGAAAAGAAGAAGAAATTTCAGTTTTAAGGAGTATGCTTTGAGAAGTAATGAGTATTTAGAAAAGTGAAGAAGTAAAGTAAGAAAAGAAGATAGAATTTCAGTTTTAAGGAGAATGCTTTGAGAAGTAATAAGTATTTAGCAAAGTGAACAAGTAAAGTAAGAAAAGAAGATAAAATTTCAGTTTTAAGGAGTATGCTTTGAGAAGTAATAAGTATTTAGAAAAGTGAAGAAGTAAAGTAAGAAAAGAAGGTAGAATTTCAGTTTTAAGGAGTATGCTTTGATAAGTAATAAGTATTTAGAAAACTGAAGAAGTAAAGTAAGAAAAGAAGGTAGAATTTCAGTTTAAAGTAGTATGCTTTGAGAAGTAATAAGTATTTAGAAAAGTGAAGAAGTAAAGCAAGAAAGAAGATAGAATTTCAGTTTTATTGAGTATGCTTTGAGAAGTAATAAGTATTTAGAAAAGTGAAGAAGTAAAGTAAGAAAAGAGATAAAATTTCAGTATTAAGGAGTATGCTCTTAGAATTAATAAGTATTTAGAAAAGTGAAGAAGTAAAGTAAGAAAAGAAGATAGAATTTCAGTTTTAAGGAGTATGCTCTTAGAATTAATAAGTATTAAGCAAAGTGAAGAAGTAAAGTAAGAAAAGAGATAGAATTTCAGTTTTAAAGAGTATGCTTTGAGAAGTAATAAGTATTTAGAAAAGTGAAGAAGTAAAGTAAGAAAAGAAGGTAGAATTTCAGTTTTAAGGAGTATGCTTTGATAAGTAATAAGTATTTAGAAAACTGAAGAAGTAAAGTAAGAAAAGAAGGTAGAATTTCAGTTTAAAGTAGTATGCTTTGAGAAGTAATAAGTATTTAGAAAAGTGAAGAAGTAAAGCAAGAAAAGAAGATAGAATTTCAGTTTTATTGAGTATGCTTTGAGAAGTAATAAGTATTTAGAAAAGTGAAGAAGTAAAGTAAGAAAAGAAGATAGAATTTCAGTTTTAAGGAGTATGCTTTGAGAAGTAATAAGTATTTAGAAAAGTGAAGAAGTAAAGTAAGAAAAGAAGATAGAATTTCAGTTTTAAGTAGTATGCTTTGAGAAGTAATAAGTATTTAGAAAAGTGAAGAAGTAAAGTAAGAAAAGAAGATAGAATTTCAGTTTTATTGAGTATGCTTTGAGAAGTATAAGTATTTAGAAAAGTGAAGAAGTAAAGCAAGAAAAGAAGATAGAATTTCAGTTTTATTGAGTATGCTTTGAGAAGTAATAAGTATTTAGAAAAGTGAAGAAGTAAAGTAAGAAAAGAAGATAGAATTTCAGTTTTAAGGAGTATGCTTTGAGAAGTAATAAGTATTTAGAAAAGTGAAGAAGTAAAGTAAGAAAAGAGATAGAATTTCAGTTTTATTGAGTATGCTTTGAGAATTAATAAGTATTTAGAAAAGTGAAGAAGTAAAGTAAGAAAAGAGATAGAATTTCAGTTTTAAGGAGTATGCTTTGAGAGGTAATGAGTATTTAGAAAAGTGAAGAAGTAAAGTAAGAAAAGAAGATAGAGTTTCGGTTTTAAGGAGTATGCTCTTAGAAGTATAAGTATTTAGAAAAGTGAAGAAGTAAAGTATAAAAAAAAGATAGAATTTCAGATTTATTGAGTATGCTTTGAGAAGTAATAAGTATTTAGAAAAGTGAATAAGTAAAGTAAGAAAAGAAGATAGAATTTCAGTTTTAAGGAGTATGCTTTGAGAAGTAATAAGTATTTAGAAAAGTGAAGAAGTAAAGTAAGAAAAGAAGATAGAATTTCAGTTTTATTGAGTATGCTTTAAGAAGTATAAGTATTTAGAAAAGTGAAGAAGTAAAGCAAGAAAAGAAGATAGAATTTCAGTTTTATTGAGTATGCTTTGAGAAGTAATAAGAATTTAGAAAAGTGAAGAAGTAAAGTAAGAAAAGAAGGTAGAGTTTCGGTTTTAAGGAGTATGCTCTTAGAAGTATAAGTATTTAGAAAAGTGAAGAAGTAAAGTATAAAAAAAAGATAGAATTTCAGATTTATTGAGTATGCTTTGAGAAGTAATAAGTATTTAGAAAAGTGAATAAGTAAAGTAAGAAAAGAAGATAGAATTTCAGTTTTAAGGAGTATGCTTTGAGAAGTAATAAGTATTTAGAAAAGTGAAGAAGTAAAGTAAGAAAAGAGATAGAATTTCAGTTTTATTGAGTATGCTTTGAGAATTAATAAGTATTTAGAAAAGTGAAGAAGTAAAGTAAGAAAAGAGATAGAATTTCAGTTTTATTGAGTATGCTTTGATAAGTAATAAGTATTTAGAAAAGTGAAGAAGTAAAGTAAGAAAAGAAGGTAGAATTTCAGTTTTAAGGAGTATGCTTTGAGAAGTAATAAGTATTTAGAAAAGTTAAGTAAAGTAAGAAAAGAAGATAGAATTTCAGTTTTAAAGAATAAGCTTTGAGAAGTAATAAGTATTTAGAAAAGTGAAGAAGTAAAGTAAGAAAAGAAGATAGAATTTCAGTTTTAAGGAGTATGCTTTGATAAGTAATAAGTATTTAGAAAAGTGAAGAAGTAAAGTAAGAAAAGAGATAAAATTTCAGTTTTAAGGAGTATGCTCTTAGAATTAATAAGTATTTAGAAAAGTGAAGAAGTAAAGTAAGAAAAGAGATAGAATTTCAGTTTTATTGAGTATGCTTTGATAAGTAATAAGTATTTAGAAAAGTGAAGAAGTAAAGTAAGAAAAGAAGGTAGAATTTCAGTTTTAAGGAGTATGCTTTGATAAGTAATAAGTATTTAGAAAACTGAAGAAGTAAAGTAAGAAAAGAAGGTAGAATTTCAGTTTAAAGTAGTATGCTTTGAGAAGTAATAAGTATTTAGAAAAGTGAAGAAGTAAAGCAAGAAAAGAAGATAGAATTTCAGTTTTATTGAGTATGCTTTGAGAAGTAATAAGTATTTAGAAAAGTGAAGAAGTAAAGTAAGAAAAGAAGATAGAATTTCAGTTTTAAGGAGTATGCTTTGAGAGGTAATGAGTATTTAGAAAAGTGAAGAAGTAAAGTAAGAAAAGAAGATAGAATTTCAGTTTTAAAGAGTATGCTTTGAGAAGTAATAAGTATTTAGAAAAGTGAAGAAGTAAAGTAAGAAAAGAAGATAGAATTTCAGTTTTATTGAGTATGCTTTGAGAATTAATGAGTATTTAGAAAAGTGAAGAAGTAAAGTAAGAAAAGAAGATAGAATTTCAGTTTTAAGGAGTATGCTTTGAGAGGTAATGAGTATTTAGAAAACTGAAGAAGTAAAGTAAGAAAAGAAGAAGAAATTTCAGTTTTAAGGAGTATGCTCTTAGAATTAATAAGTATTAAGCAAAGTGAAGAAGTAAAGTAAGAAAAGAAGATAGAATTTCAGTTTTATTGAGTATGCTTTGAGAAGTATAAGTATTTAGAAAAGTGAAGAAGTAAAGTAAGAAAAGAAGATAGAATTTCAGTTTTATTGAGTATGCTTTGAGAATTAATAAGTATTTAGAAAAGTGAAGAAGTAAAGTAAGAAAAGAAGATAGAATTTCAGTTTTAAGGAGTATGCTTTGAGAGGTAATGAGTATTTAGAAAACTGAAGAAGTAAAGTAAGAAAAGAAGAAGAAATTTCAGTTTTAAGGAGTATGCTTTGAGAAGTAATGAGTATTTAGAAAAGTGAAGAAGTAAAGTAAGAAAAGAAGATAGAATTTCAGTTTTAAGGAGAATGCTTTGAGAAGTAATAAGTATTTAGCAAAGTGAACAAGTAAAGTAAGAAAAGAAGATAAAATTTCAGTTTTAAGGAGTATGCTTTGAGAAGTAATAAGTATTTAGAAAAGTGAAGAAGTAAAGCAAGAAAGAAGATAGAATTTCAGTTTTATTGAGTATGCTTTGAGAAGTAATAAGTATTTAGAAAAGTGAAGAAGTAAAGTAAGAAAAGAGATAAAATTTCAGTATTAAGGAGTATGCTCTTAGAATTAATAAGTATTTAGAAAAGTGAAGAAGTAAAGTAAGAAAAGAAGATAGAATTTCAGTTTTAAGGAGTATGCTCTTAGAATTAATAAGTATTAAGCAAAGTGAAGAAGTAAAGTAAAAAAAAAAGATAGAATCTACGTTTAAAGGAGTATGCTTAGATAAGAACTAAGTATTTTGTTTAGCACTTTTATACTCAAAATTTTATATATCATTTTTATTTCATTTTTATTATTCGATTTAAATTATTTATTGACTTTATTATATTTTTATTACTAATTTTGCATATTTATTACTTTACTTTCTTTATTCTGCCATTACAATATTTTAATTTTCTTGTGTTTTCGTTCATTAGACTCGGGAGTACCACTATTTTTATTTCATTATCTTTCTTTGTCAATTTATTTGCAAATTAATATTTCATTCGATTAGCATTACTTTTATTCGCAGCTTTTTTATGTCAGTTTTATAGAAATTCATATATATTAGACGCGGGGGTCCCATTTAGCTAATCGGTTCATTTATCTATGTCTTTCATATCACTCATATCTTTTAGACTCTGGAACAATATTTTTTATGTTTGTTGTCTTTTTTCAGTCATATTTATTATACTCACGAGGCTTATTTCTTATTCTGTGCTTTTTTATATACAATTTATGACATTTATTTTTATCTTTTTGACATTACTATTTATTTTTCATATTTCTCACTTTCTAATTCTTATTTAACTTGTTTTTTATATTATTTTATATCATATTATTCTATTTTAATGTTATGCGTGTTGCTCCTTTATGCAATAAACTATTTTGCTTTACTTTAATCAACTTCTATGGCCTAATCAAATCCTATTTCTCGTACAGAAAACGTAACCCGTTCACCCTCGTTTATCCTCTTTCATATCCTATTTTAACATTTTTTATTATCCTCATTCACATGTTTTTTTATATTTATTTCATTACATTTATCATTTATTTTACATTTATCTGTTGTTTTTCGCATCATTTATTCATTCATTACGATATACTTTATTTTTCATTTCTTCTTAATATATACATATTACGCTTGTGACTTTATTAATGTTTTGATTCTTATTTTTCATTCTTCAAGCACTTTTATACTCAAAATTTTATATATCATTTTTATTTCATTTTTATTATTCGATTTAAATTATTTATTGACTTTATTATATTTTTATTACTAATTTTGCATATTTATTACTTTACTTTCTTTATTCTGCCATTACAATATTTTAATTTTCTTGTGTTTTCGTTCATTAGACTCGGGAGTACCACTATTTTTATTTCATTATCTTTCTTTGTCAATTTATTTGCAAATTAATATTTCATTCGATTAGCATTACTTTTATTCGCAGCTTTTTTATGTCAGTTTTATAGAAATTCATATATATTAGACGCGGGGGTCCCATTTAGCTAATCGGTTCATTTATCTATGTCTTTCATATCACTCATATCTTTTAGACTCTGGAACAATATTTTTTATGTTTGTTGTCTTTTTTCAGTCATATTTATTATACTCACGAGGCTTATTTCTTATTCTGTGCTTTTTTATATACAATTTATGACATTTATTTTTATCTTTTTGACATTACTATTTATTTTTCATATTTCTCACTTTCTAATTCTTATTTAACTTGTTTTTTATATTATTTTATATCATATTATTCTATTTTAATGTTATGCGTGTTGCTCCTTTATGCAATAAACTATTTTGCTTTACTTTAATCAACTTCTATGGCCTAATCAAATCCTATTTCTCGTACAGAAAACGTAACCCGTTCACCCTCGTTTATCCTCTTTCATATCCTATTTTAACATTTTTTATTATCCTCATTCACATGTTTTTTTATATTTATTTCATTACATTTATCATTTATTTTACATTTATCTGTTGTTTTTCGCATCATTTATTCATTCATTACGATATACTTTATTTTTCATTTCTTCTTAATATATACATATTACGCTTGTGACTTTATTAATGTTTTGATTCTTATTTTTCATTCTTCAAGCACTTTTATACTCAAAATTTTATATATCATTTTTATTTCATTTTTATTATTCGATTTAAATTATTTATTGACTTTATTATATTTTTATTACTAATTTTGCATATTTATTACTTTACTTTCTTTATTCTGCCATTACAATATTTTAATTTTCTTGTGTTTTCGTTCATTAGACTCGGGAGTACCACTATTTTTATTTCATTATCTTTCTTTGTCAATTTATTTGCAAATTAATATTTCATTCGATTAGCATTACTTTTATTCGCAGCTTTTTTATGTCAGTTTTATAGAAATTCATATATATTAGACGCGGGGGTCCCATTTAGCTAATCGGTTCATTTATCTATGTCTTTCATATCACTCATATCTTTTAGACTCTGGAACAATATTTTTTATGTTTGTTGTCTTTTTTCAGTCATATTTATTATACTCACGAGGCTTATTTCTTATTCTGTGCTTTTTTATATACAATTTATGACATTTATTTTTATCTTTTTGACATTACTATTTATTTTTCATATTTCTCACTTTCTAATTCTTATTTAACTTGTTTTTTATATTATTTTATATCATATTATTCTATTTTAATGTTATGCGTGTTGCTCCTTTATGCAATAAACTATTTTGCTTTACTTTAATCAACTTCTATGGCCTAATCAAATCCTATTTCTCGTACAGAAAACGTAACCCGTTCACCCTCGTTTATCCTCTTTCATATCCTATTTTAACATTTTTTATTATCCTCATTCACATGTTTTTTTATATTTATTTCATTACATTTATCATTTATTTTACATTTATCTGTTGTTTTTCGCATCATTTATTCATTCATTACGATATACTTTATTTTTCATTTCTTCTTAATATATACATATTACGCTTGTGACTTTATTTATGTTTTGATTCTTATTTTTCATTCTTCAAGCACTTTTATACTCAAAATTTTATATATCATTTTTATTTCATTTTTATTATTCGATTTAAATTATTTATTGACTTTATTATATTTTTATTACTAATTTTGCATATTTATTACTTTACTTTCTTTATTCTGCCATTACAATATTTTAATTTTCTTGTGTTTTCGTTCATTAGACTCGGGAGTACCACTATTTTTATTTCATTATCTTTCTTTGTCAATTTATTTGCAAATTAATATTTCATTCGATTAGCATTACTTTTATTCGCAGCTTTTTTATGTCAGTTTTATAGAAATTCATATATATTAGACGCGGGGGTCCCATTTAGCTAATCGGTTCATTTATCTATGTCTTTCATATCACTCATATCTTTTAGACTCTGGAACAATATTTTTTATGTTTGTTGTCTTTTTTCAGTCATATTTATTATACTCACGAGGCTTATTTCTTATTCTGTGCTTTTTTATATACAATTTATGACATTTATTTTTATCTTTTTGACATTACTATTTATTTTTCATATTTCTCACTTTCTAATTCTTATTTAACTTGTTTTTTATATTATTTTATATCATATTATTCTATTTTAATGTTATGCGTGTTGCTCCTTTATGCAATAAACTATTTTGCTTTACTTTAATCAACTTCTATGGCCTAATCAAATCCTATTTCTCGTACAGAAAACGTAACCCGTTCACCCTCGTTTATCCTCTTTCATATCCTATTTTAACATTTTTTATTATCCTCATTCACATGTTTTTTTATATTTATTTCATTACATTTATCATTTATTTTACATTTATCTGTTGTTTTTCGCATCATTTATTCATTCATTACGATATACTTTATTTTTCATTTCTTCTTAATATATACATATTACGCTTGTGACTTTATTAATGTTTTGATTCTTATTTTTCATTCTTCAAGCACTTTTATACTCAAAATTTTATATATCATTTTTATTTCATTTTTATTATTCGATTTAAATTATTTATTGACTTTATTATATTTTTATTACTAATTTTGCATATTTATTACTTTACTTTCTTTATTCTGCCATTACAATATTTTAATTTTCTTGTGTTTTCGTTCATTAGACTCGGGAGTACCACTATTTTTATTTCATTATCTTTCTTTGTCAATTTATTTGCAAATTAATATTTCATTCGATTAGCATTACTTTTATTCGCAGCTTTTTTATGTCAGTTTTATAGAAATTCATATATATTAGACGCGGGGGTCCCATTTAGCTAATCGGTTCATTTATCTATGTCTTTCATATCACTCATATCTTTTAGACTCTGGAACAATATTTTTTATGTTTGTTGTCTTTTTTCAGTCATATTTATTATACTCACGAGGCTTATTTCTTATTCTGTGCTTTTTTATATACAATTTATGACATTTATTTTTATCTTTTTGACATTACTATTTATTTTTCATATTTCTCACTTTCTAATTCTTATTTAACTTGTTTTTTATATTATTTTATATCATATTATTCTATTTTAATGTTATGCGTGTTGCTCCTTTATGCAATAAACTATTTTGCTTTACTTTAATCAACTTCTATGGCCTAATCAAATCCTATTTCTCGTACAGA
The DNA here is from genome assembly GCA_946699065.1 of Loxodes magnus. Lineage (NCBI taxonomy): Eukaryota > Ciliophora > Karyorelictea > Loxodida > Loxodidae > Loxodes > Loxodes magnus. Next base: position 771,124 of record CAMPDV010000109.1, read on the forward strand.
AAACGTAACCCGTTCACCCTCGTTTATCCTCTTTCATATCCTATTTTAACATTTTTTATTATCCTCATTCACATGTTTTTTTATATTTATTTCATTACATTTATCATTTATTTTACATTTATCTGTTGTTTTTCGCATCATTTATTCATTCATTACGATATACTTTATTTTTCATTTCTTCTTAATATATACATATTACGCTTGTGACTTTATTAATGTTTTGATTCTTATTTTTCATTCTTCAAGCACTTTTATACTCAAAATTTTATATATCATTTTTATTTCATTTTTATTATTCGATTTAAATTATTTATTGACTTTATTATATTTTTATTACTAATTTTGCATATTTATTACTTTACTTTCTTTATTCTGCCATTACAATATTTTAATTTTCTTGTGTTTTCGTTCATTAGACTCGGGAGTACCACTATTTTTATTTCATTATCTTTCTTTGTCAATTTATTTGCAAATTAATATTTCATTCGATTAGCATTACTTTTATTCGCAGCTTTTTTATGTCAGTTTTATAGAAATTCATATATATTAGACGCGGGGGTCCCATTTAGCTAATCGGTTCATTTATCTATGTCTTTCATATCACTCATATCTTTTAGACTCTGGAACAATATTTTTTATGTTTGTTGTCTTTTTTCAGTCATATTTATTATACTCACGAGGCTTATTTCTTATTCTGTGCTTTTTTATATACAATTTATGACATTTATTTTTATCTTTTTGACATTACTATTTATTTTTCATATTTCTCACTTTCTAATTCTTATTTAACTTGTTTTTTATATTATTTTATATCATATTATTCTATTTTAATGTTATGCGTGTTGCTCCTTTATGCAATAAACTATTTTGCTTTACTTTAATCAACTTCTATGGCCTAATCAAATCCTATTTCTCGTACAGAAAACGTAACCCGTTCACCCTCGTTTATCCTCTTTCATATCCTATTTTAACATTTTTTATTATCCTCATTCACATGTTTTTTTATATTTATTTCATTACATTTATCATTTATTTTACATTTATCTGTTGTTTTTCGCATCATTTATTCATTCATTACGATATACTTTATTTTTCATTTCTTCTTAATATATACATATTACGCTTGTGACTTTATTAATGTTTTGATTCTTATTTTTCATTCTTCAAGCACTTTTATACTCAAAATTTTATATATCATTTTTATTTCATTTTTATTATTCGATTTAAATTATTTATTGACTTTATTATATTTTTATTACTAATTTTGCATATTTATTACTTTACTTTCTTTATTCTGCCATTACAATATTTTAATTTTCTTGTGTTTTCGTTCATTAGACTCGGGAGTACCACTATTTTTATTTCATTATCTTTCTTTGTCAATTTATTTGCAAATTAATATTTCATTCGATTAGCATTACTTTTATTCGCAGCTTTTTTATGTCAGTTTTATAGAAATTCATATATATTAGACGCGGGGGTCCCATTTAGCTAATCGGTTCATTTATCTATGTCTTTCATATCACTCATATCTTTTAGACTCTGGAACAATATTTTTTATGTTTGTTGTCTTTTTTCAGTCATATTTATTATACTCACGAGGCTTATTTCTTATTCTGTGCTTTTTTATATACAATTTATGACATTTATTTTTATCTTTTTGACATTACTATTTATTTTTCATATTTCTCACTTTCTAATTCTTATTTAACTTGTTTTTTATATTATTTTATATCATATTATTCTATTTTAATGTTATGCGTGTTGCTCCTTTATGCAATAAACTATTTTGCTTTACTTTAATCAACTTCTATGGCCTAATCAAATCCTATTTCTCGTACAGAAAACGTAACCCGTTCACCCTCGTTTATCCTCTTTCATATCCTATTTTAACATTTTTTATTATCCTCATTCACATGTTTTTTTATATTTATTTCATTACATTTATCATTTATTTTACATTTATCTGTTGTTTTTCGCATCATTTATTCATTCATTACGATATACTTTATTTTTCATTTCTTCTTAATATATACATATTACGCTTGTGACTTTATTAATGTTTTGATTCTTATTTTTCATTCTTCAAGCACTTTTATACTCAAAATTTTATATATCATTTTTATTTCATTTTTATTATTCGATTTAAATTATTTATTGACTTTATTATATTTTTATTACTAATTTTGCATATTTATTACTTTACTTTCTTTATTCTGCCATTACAATATTTTAATTTTCTTGTGTTTTCGTTCATTAGACTCGGGAGTACCACTATTTTTATTTCATTATCTTTCTTTGTCAATTTATTTGCAAATTAATATTTCATTCGATTAGCATTACTTTTATTCGCAGCTTTTTTATGTCAGTTTTATAGAAATTCATATATATTAGACGCGGGGG